>JAFBJT010108793.1:32594-51052 GCA_016785325.1 Chascanopsetta lugubris
GATCTTCCTCCTCCTCTGTGGCGCAGAGTGAGTGCAACAGTGTGATTGTGTGAACTGGGCCTGAGAATCCAAGGACATGAAAGATGTGAGCGCAGGCGCTAATCCTGCGCTAACGTGGCGGGTCGGTTCAGACCAGAGCGGTTATTCAACACCGGGCTTTATTTTCTATTATTTTTGTTTTGTTCAATCTTATTTCATTTGAGTTCATTTGATTTAATTACATTTTGTATTGTTTCAGTTCATTTTATTTGATTTGATCTTGTTTCATTTTATTTCATTTTATTTCATTGTATTTATCATTTTATTTGACTTAATTCAGTTTCATTTGATTTGATTTCATTTGGTTTTATTCTATTTGGTTTTATTTATTCTACTTCATTCTATTTTATTTAATTATCAACGTTATTCTTATTTTATTCCATTTTAACTTAATTTGGTTTTATTTTATTTCATTCTATTTATTTTATGTTTTATTTCTATTTGATTGTTTTTCAGGGTGCAGTGGGACCACAGGGGGACGTTGGTCCTGAGGGGCCACCGGGACCTAAAGTAAGTCTGCAAAGTAAAAAGCTCTTAAAGGGGCAGTGTGTAAGATTTAGGGACATCTAGTGGTGGAGTTTTATGTTGAGGCTGAAGACACTCTGCTTTGCTCTGAACTCCACTCACCCAGTGGAATGAGGACTCCCTCGTCACTGCCCCCTGCAGGTGACTACATGTAAATTCAGGACAGCGTCTGATGGACAGGCTCAGGTTTAGGTCTTGGGCCAAAGTGTCTGAAGGTTTATTCTGTCAGTTAAAAGTAGGAACATCATTTTAAAAAACCAAGAAATACATCACTTTAATTTTCGTTTTATTTTATAATCTTTATATATCTATAATTTAATTGGCGTTTGTTGTATTATTCTAATAATAATATAAGAGATGTATTTGTTTGACATTTTATTGAGTTCATCTCAGAATAATCATCATCCACACTCAGCTCATCTGAAACTCATTTTCCCACCAAATTTCCCAGAGATCAATAAATGTAAGAAAAAAAAATAAAATAAAGGAGCTTTGAAAGGAACCCGGGGCGAACGAGACGCCTCCGTCTGCGCTGACAAAGGTTCTTTTCTTCAGAGGAAAAGAGTCAAATGATTGAGTGAAGCTGCTGCTGCTTCTTCATCAAGTTTCACACCAAGAACAAAGCAGCGTTTTTCATTCCTGACATTTAGCCTCATGTTTTATTGAGAGATTATTTACCATCTGTTTCCTCAAATGTCAATAAAAGTATAAAACAACAGGTCAAACTCACTTTGCTGGATTATGAATCTACATGTGTCTTTATTCACAAACGTCATATGTGTCACATGTATTTGTCACAGGGAGACAGGGGGATCATGGGAACTCCTGGACCACAAGGAGACCGTGGTGTTGGATTCCCAGGGGCCAAGGTATTTTTATTGTGATTCTTTTCTATTCTATTTTTTTTCTTTTTTTGTTATAATAATTACCATTATTATTGTTTCTATAGTTTCATATTATTACTACTATTCTTTTTTTAAGTATTTTTATTGTTATGATCATTTTTATTATTATTATTACTACTGCTACTATCACTTTTATATAATCATAATTATTGTTGTTATTGCTACTATTATTATCACTATTGCTATTTCAACAACTACTACGATTATTATCATTATTAGTGATATTGTTGTTGTTGTTGTTATGATGATATCAGATACGGAGTGAGAGAATGAGCGTTGGGTCCTTGTAGTAGATAAATGAAGTGTGTTGCTCACAGGGGGAGAAAGGTATCGATGGGAGACCGGGTCCCACTGGTCCTGCTGGGATCGGACAACCGGGACAACCGGTGAGCGAAACTGGTCTGAGGTCTACAGATAAAACGGGATTCAAACCCTCTCCACTCCACACACATCACTGTTACTATTTCAATTTCAAAGTAGATTTAAATGGAGCTGAATTTTTTCCCAGGGCCCTCAAGGACCAGCTGGAGCACAGGGGAACCCTGGACCACCGGGGGAGGGGTTTCCTGGGCCAAAGGTGAGTCCACTGATCTCTGCATGAATGGACTCACTGAACTGAAACTGATCTGAGAACTGTGACGAGCGTGTTTACATTTCAGGGAGATCGAGGACATCCGGGTCCCAGGGGCAGTCGTGGGTTCACGGGAACCGGGGTCAAAGGTGACAAGGTAAAAATTCTCATTCCGAATTTGGGGTATTTCTTCACTTAGCTTAACTTTCTGTGGTCTTATTTATTTCTGAAAATAGGAAACTTGTACCTTTTTACTGAAATGATGAAAATCTGCTCTCAGGGCAGCTCTGGACCTCCTGGGATCCCAGGGCCAACCGGTGGACCAGGTTCAGGACTGCAGGGAGAGAAGGTAAACACACTGCATCAACACATGTGTGAGAATGTTTGGTTCTAAACCGACTGAAAGGTCAAAGTTCACCTTCACCCTCGTCCACTCAGGGTGATCGAGGCCCAGCAGGAGCCCTGGGAATCAGAGGAGCTCCAGGTGTGGGAATAACAGGACCGAAGGTACAGCGGTGGAATCACATGATGATGTCATGGCCACAGAAACACACACATGTTGTGATGGACCCATTTTCTGTTTATCATCAGGGGATACAGGGACTGCCTGGTGAGCCAGGTGTGCCAGGGGAGAGAGGAGTGGGGCAGCCGGGGCCGAAGGTGAGAGGTCGTCGCTCAGAGGTCACGTCACTTTAAAGGAAACCCGTGTCACTCTCTTCCCTGTCCTCTCAGGGTGAACCCGGGAGGGAGGGGTTACCAGGGATACCGGGACAACCAGGAGAGGACGGAGCCCCGGGACAAAAGGTCAGGACATGTATCTTACTGTGTCACGTCATGTCATGTCATGTCATGTCATGTCATGTCATGTCATGTCGTGTCGTGTCGTGTTATGTTTGGTCATGTACCAAGTCATGCCGTGACCTATCATATCATGTCATTGCTCATGTCATATCATATTTCATGTCATATCAAGTCATGTTGTATTATAACATATACAATACCATGTCATGTCATATCATGTCATGTTATATCATGTCATGTCATGTCACATATCATCATATCATGTCATGTTATATCATGTCATGTCATATGCATCACATTATATAAAAATAGAATTCATTGTATCATAATGCATATTGACTAAATCATTATTATTATAATTGTTGTTGTTGTTGTTGTTATTGTTATTTTTATCATCATCATCATCCCCAGTTAGAGTTTTCATGGTTGTTTTGAAAAAAACTCTGCAAAAAAATAAAATGATAGGGCAGTTGGGGGGGGTGGGGGGCGCGGTGGGGGGGGGGATGGGAGAAGAAGGCGTTGTCCTCCCTCACCCCTCCTCTCTCACACAGTAATGGCGGCTGCTGACGGAGCAGCTGGAACCAAAATTGTGAGTTTGCAAATCAGTAAAGTTGCCGAATCATGTCGGGCGTCTTATTTAGAAAAATTAATTAGCTGTAGCAACGGAAACGTTGAGGTGTCGTCCATCTTTATTTTTCCAGGGAAAGTCTCTGACTATGAATAATCACCATAAGCATCATCTGTCACCCCCCCCCCACCCCCCCCCCCAGCGGGGTGAAAGATGGCACCATGCAGGACCTCACATAGCGCTGATGATAACACAATATGTTGGACACGCAGCAGGTGATTTAAATAACTGCTGACAAGCTCCAGCTTCCGCGCAGTCACCTACAGGAGGATTAGAGCGGATTAGACAGAGAGAGACCACCAGGCCCCGCCCACACGGAGGTGTGTCAGCAGGATCCTCAGCGGACAGGAGACACTGATGAGGAACAGAAAGTTTGAAGTTCTTCCACAACTTTGTTCACGTGCCGATGGAGTGAACGTTGTCTCGTTGTCTTCCCAAACAACCTTCCACCGTCGCGCTCAGTCGTCCAGTTTGACGTTTCCCGGGTGTTTTATTCTGGCGGAATGTTGACGGACAGACGGAACATCACCGGAGCTTTGTTGCCGACGGTTCCGAGGTGTTTCCTCTCAGACCGACGTGGCGGAAGCTTCGCCATCATCCATCGCAGCTTAATGTGGCAGCAGAGACTCGTTCAGATCCAGGCAGAATACAAACCGTGGTTGTTAATGTTGTTTTTTTATGGTTAGGGAGGAAATTGAAGTCGGCAATTATGCAAATGAGAAAGCGTCTGGAAGTAAGTGCGGTGTCACGTGGAGGGGAAGGTTTGCGCAGAGGCCCCAAGACGCTAACGGAATAACTGACTGGGATTGAGTTCTACAACTTAAAACTATTCTTATGATGCTGATATAGGATGCTTTTATTTTGAAATGCTTCCGTTTCCTGTGTGTGTGATTCTGTCATGCTCGATGTTCACATGCGAGGATGGAGTGCAGTCAAGCGCAGCTGCGTCCGGATACTTGTGGTTTCACACTGAGGTCATTCATGCACCGACTCCGGCTCTGAATGACAAATGACACAAAATGGCGGCACCCATATGCGGGATATTTTGGCTTTTTTCTGTTTTCTTTTTTTTTTCAGTGGGAAGTCGTCAACACACGTCGTCCATCATCATTCAAACGTTGAAAACTTCATGTTTCTGCTCTTTTTCAATCGACAGCTGATGTCACTCCGTCGTGTCGCAGCAAATAATATAAAGAAAAACTCGAACTATAATGATAGTAACTATAATTGAGTGGATAATTAAAGCTGTTTTTAGATTCACAGAAATGTTCCTCAGGTTTCCTCTGAAACTCCCACATTCCTGCAACAACACTTTGATGTGATTACTCAGGTATTAGATTTCAGCGCCGCTCACCTCCCTTCCTTTCCTCATGTGGGTGTAATCACATCACAATAACCAGGAAGGAGGGGGGGTGGGGGTGGGGGGGTGAGGGGGCGGGGCCAGGGGGCCGAGTGCTCTTCAGAGTCGGGGCAGGAGCGGGAATAACGCCGCACAGGTTTCAGTCACAAAGGAAAATCAAGAAACCCTTCAAGTCCACTTCAGCCGCGACAGTCCACAATGCTCCTGCTGCTGAGGGACCTTTGTGCAGACATGGAGATAATTATGGGATGTTCCTGTGCCTGGCAGGACCTGCTGGGAGAACATCTAACCTCACCCCACCCCACCCCCCCCGCCCGCCCCCCTCTCTTTGTGAAACGCCCCTGGCTGGCAGTTTGGCAGCCGCATGGATCCGTGATTCAACTTGTCCGTGTTGCGACAGGAAGCAGAAGTGGACTGAGCGCTGAGTCAACGTTGACTGTAGAGTGCTCCTGCTGCTGAGGGACCTTTGTGCAGACATGGAGATAATTATGGGATGTTCCTGTGCCTGGCAGGACCTGCTGGGAGAACATCTAACCTCACCCCCCCCCCCCCCCCCCCCCCCCCCCCCCCCCCCCCCCCCCCCCCCCCCCCCCCCCCCCCCCCCGCCCGCCCCCCTCTCTTTGTGAAACGCCCCTGGCTGGCAGTTTGGCAGCCGCATGGATCCGTGATTCAACTTGTCCGTGTTGCGACAGGAAGCAGAAGTGGACTGAGCGCTGAGTCAACGTTGACTGTAGAGACACGCTGAAGCAACTTATCTCTCTTTGACTCATGTCATTAGGCACAAATGGCTTTTCACAATACACCGCGTTCGTTCCTCTTTGATTTTCCTGGACCAACAGAAACATCAAAGGCGCAGCGGGTTGGATCGCGCGCGTGTTGCGCCTCAGTCCTTCTCTTGCAAATGTGGATTCGAACCTATGTCCACCTTCGGTTCTCATTCACACTCTGCAGGTGTTTAGTTTGTCCATTCCGGGCGACTGTCAAAACCTGGTGGCACAAAATGGCGGCTTCCATAGTGGACCTGCTCCTGACAACAATGGATACATGTTCACAGTAATGACACAAGTCTGATTATTTTATTTTTAATTTCTGACAGTGTATTTTACACACTGCACCTTTAATGTCACCACTGGCTGTAGATATCTGTTGTGTGTGTGTGTGTGTGAGTGTGTGTGTGTGTGTGTTGAGGAAGCTGCCCCTGCTCTGTCACTGTAGAGAGAGTTTGTGTAATGTGTAATGCACAATTTCAAACCTGTGTAGGATAGAAATAAGCCCCGCCCCCGTACGGTCGTCACGGTAACATGTGACTGACTGAGACCAAAGCTGTAGTTTGTAGCAGACTGTAAACTTCTTTCATTCTCCTCTGAAGTTGATCTTTGTAATATGGGCGGAGTCTGTGGGGACTGACTCCGGTCCACTTCCTTTTCCAGTTTTGGAGTCGGCATAAATCTACATACTTTATATTGTGCTCAAAAACATTTGAGTCTCGTAAACCCTGCGGTTTGTCCCGAGCCGAAAGCGTTAGCGCGCTAACTCACTTTTTGCAGAAATGTAAATGATGTCAATCCGTTTACATTTCATTATAACTTTCTTGCTTCATTTGACTGGAGGCTCGGACAGACTCCTCCCCCTCCGGCTGCAGACTCACCTGTCACTCAGTTCTGCTGCTTTTGGTTTTTGCCTCCACTTCGGTTGAACCGACCCCTTTAAAGAAAAAGCCGGGTCTCACCTGTAATTCCAGTTTGAGACAGTTACATTTCAACAGGTTTGTTCTGCGCACAGAGATCAGAACAATCATTTGTTTTCCTTCTTAAACCCGTGATTATTACAGGAAATATGATCGACGCTGCAGATCCACATCCTTCAGACTGTGACAGCAAATAATCAAACTGGCCTTTAAAGGGTTAAAATCTTCAAAATGACTGAATGTTTGTTATTTTGAACAGGTCTGAACTTTTGTTTTTATCTGTTCAGTGTTTGAAGCAGTTTTCTGGAAGTGGACATCTTTTGTCCTGAAGGACTGGAGAGTGGAGTTCATGAGTTTCACCCTGTTCTGGTGGTCGAGTGTGAAATATCTTCACAAATCTTCAAAGGAATTTCAAAATGTAACATGAGAGACTCTGGCACAGAAAAACAAGATAAAGAGGTGAAGTGTCCTCATGTGTCCTCATGTGTCCCAGTGACGCAGGAGGTTAAGACCCTGATGTGAAGAGTCCTGGTTGAGACCAGGACCTGGTCGATGCAGCAGATAGAGGACTGACTGGATGTGGGCAAAGAAAATCCAAGCTGCCCTCAATCCCCTTCCAAACCCAAACACCGGGGCCTGACGCCGGGGCAGTGGAGATAAAAGCCCCACATACCTGGCGCCCTCCACTGGAACCTGCAGCACCGGGCGACACCCGGCTGCTCAGGTGTGGGAGAGACTAGATCCAAAGATTCACTGTGTTTGTTGTCGTGTGCACAGGAAGGAAACACGCTTCCTCTTCAGTGAGGAAGCTAGTCGCAGTGAGTGACCCACCAAAATAAGACTAAACGTAAAAAATCATGTCGACAATATTACAAAATAAAGGCGCTTTTGAAGATGCAGCAAATGAAAAGTACAGTAGTGATGTCAGATTTACAGTCAAATGTAAACGATACTGTACTTATGTAAATGACACTGTACAAATGTAAACTATCAAGAACAAATACAAGTGTTTCATGTAAAAAATGAATAAACAATAATGCAAAAATATAGATCGCATATGAAAGAAATATAATAGAAATATAAAAAATACAACAAAGAAAAATATAACGGCATTAAAACGCTGCTACTTGAATCAAAGCAAAGGTTTTTAACAGTGCACTTCCAGAAGGAGTGAGTTTGTGTGCAGAGTGAATGGACGACTGTGGTCCGGCCCGTTAACCACAGCAGGACTGGGAAAGGAGCAGCAGCAGCTGAGTTGGTTTCCAGTTTTCTTTCTTTCTTTCTTTCGTCTGCAGAAAAAAGAAAAGGTGACGGCTCTTTTCATGTCTGATCTCGGGAACTGCCCTCGTGCCCCGGAGATCCTTCTTTGCTCTGAGCCGAGGACGAGCTGTCAGAGTGAGGTGAGGGGCAGAGTGCTCTGCCCCCCGGCTCACTCCCCTCTCACTCTGGGGTCTGGTGAAATTAGCGCTGCGTCGCTGCATCAGCTGGGCTCCGTGGCGCTCGTCTGCTTCTTCCTGTGTATTTGCATATTAGGTTGAGATGTTGGAGCGTGGGCTGATTTCACCCTCGAACCCGTCAAATCCAACACGCAGCAGGACTCAGGCCATTATTATATTTGTTATTATTATTATTATTATTAATATTATTATTCTCATTCCCTCTGTGTAGTTTGAATTCTGTAAAAAAGAAGAAAGGATGGACTTGATGAATTCAAGTCTCCTGGCTGAGTTCTGTCCACTGCAGTTTAGAAGTTAAGGTTCATACTGATCAAGTTCATCAGTGCTGGTTATTCATTGATTGTTGTGTTTTTAATCAACTGATCAATTTAACGAAAAGACAAAAATTGTATTATATTATATAGCATTTTTTTAAACGCGTCTTGGTTGAGACGAATGTAAACAGCTGTGTTGTTCTTAGTCTGTAAATATAAAATATATATATTTCTAGTCTGCCTTGTGTTTTTCCAGCTTCAGGCGATGTGAGTAATTCTCTTTATTTGTTTAATTCTTTTATTTCATTCACCTTCTTTATTCGATGACTAAAGAAAGCGTTGTCCCCGCTGGCCGAGCGCGGTAGTGCAGCTCCAGACACATTTTTCATCCCACGTAGTGAAGTGACATGTCGTCAGTGTTATCTCAGATACTACAACCGCTCTGTTTACTCAGGTTACACATGTTCACTCTCTCACTCTCTGACACTCACTCATTCCTCTTCCACACGTTCACACTCGGTAAAAGCAGCTTCTCTTCAGCTGCTCGCTGACGACAGAATCCTCAGTCCTCCGTGACACCGCCGGTCTGAAGTTTCAACTTTGTTTGATGGCCCAAATTCTCAGGCGCTGAAATGGAATGTTCTCCTTCCTCAGCTCGTGTTGTTCTGTTTGTTTTTGACACGAATCTCTCGTTTCCTCGTGTGCTTGAAAGAATGTGAAATGAAGTTGTAACTGAAGTTCCCATCAGCAGCCTCATCCTCGTATAAATGCAGCTTCACGACATGTTCTATAAACGTCCCCCGCGGAGACTCAACCACTTCCACCTCCCCTTCTCAAACCGTCGCACTTCTAATCTCTTTTTAACGCCGCGCTAAAAAACAAAACAAAACAAAAAAAAGAATTGCCTTTCCAGCCGCGTAGTTTTCAGGTTGGGAGTGGATTCTGGAGCCGGGGGACGCGCTGGCTCCGGCCCGCGGGGACGCGCCGGCGCCGGCCCGCGGGGATGCGCCGGCGCCGGCCCGCGGGCCGGTGTAACGCTCGCACAGCTCAATCACCGGCTGACTGCCACAGTACATACGCAGAGGTTTGCTCTGGGATCAGAACTGAGCCTCAAACCATCATCCCTGTGACACGGACTCATCAAAGAACAAATCCCCCCTCACGCCGCAGACTGACAGAAAGCCCCCGGCCAATCGCCGGGATGATCAGCACTTGTTGATGGTATTTTGCTGCTGACAGAATAATTACTGCGGAAGGGTTTGAACCGCCGCCCCCCCGTGCGCTGCTCCCCTCAGACCCTCAAACAATGTGCTGTTTAACTTTGGTTGGCTTAAAGGTGCAGTGTGTGAGATTTGGTGACACCTAGAGGTGAAGGTGCATGTCTCTGAACACGAGGGGAACCTGTGGTCGACTCAGTAGAGTTCTTTGAAACTCAAAAGATGTTGAGCGCGTCCACTTTTATGAACATGAAAACATGGCGGCCCCCAGAGAGAGGATCCACGCCTCGTGTAAATACATTAAAGGGCTGATTTTCGGGTCATTTAAAGGAATCAAACATTTAGGTGATTATGAATACATGAAAATGTCATGTTATATTTTTAGAAATGACAAAATGGATCCAAATATTATACACTGCACTTTTAAGAGCCGACCTGGGCATTTCACGGCCCCTGGGCCACATCCGGCCCACATCATCGTTCAGTGCGGCCCTTCAAAATAAAAGTCCCACTTTAGAAAACCACCCCCAGTGGTTTCCTGTCCGATTTGCTTTTGAAATGTTCTGTATCTCTGAGCATAAGGGAAGTGTTTGTATTTAACCCTGAACCTGTGACACATGCATATTAAACTATAAGAACCTGCGATTGATGACTTGTTTTATGACATTAACGTGTCTCTCTTTGTTCCTCGTGGCAGGTCTGAGGATCCTCACCCATGTCGTAAAGATGGCCGCCTCAGGACTCGCGCTGCTCACTTTGGCAGCAGTGCTCCTGCCCGTTGCCCGGTGTCAGGGGAGTGCGGACAAAGGAAAGGACAGCTCGCCGCTCAGGTTCACGCACCATCTCTACAACCTCACCATCAACGAGAACTCTGCGCCCAGGACCTACGCCGACACCCCGGTGAAGATGGGCATCGAGGTCACCGACCTGTTCTGGGAAATCACGTATAGTGTCGTCTCGAGCGACGACGAGGCCCTTTTCCAAGCGGAGGCCGTCAAAGTCGGCGATTTCTGCTTCCTGAGGATCAAGACTCGCAGCAGCGACTCGGCGCTCCTCAACAGGGAGGTCAGAGACTCCTACACGCTCACCGTGGAAGCGACCGAAAGCACTTCTGAGCTCCAGGCCAAGACAAAGGTGTTTGTCCAGGTGCTCGACACCAACGACTTGAAGCCTCTCTTTTACCCGGCTTCCTACAACGTCGCCATCAACGAGGACTCGCCCCTCAAGTCCAGCGTGGTCAGGGTTAGCGCCACGGACGCCGACGTGGGAAGCAATGGGGAATTTTATTATTCTTTCACCAGCCGGGCTCATCCCTTCATCGTCGACCCGTTCACGGGCGTGGTCAGCGTCGTCAAGAAGCTCAATCACACCCGATCGGACAAATACGAGCTCACGGTTTTAGCCGAGGACAGGGCGAAGAAGATCTCGGGCGTTCAGAAATTCGGGAACGTAGCTAAAGTCACGGTGAGTGTACAGAGGTCGTTAAAGGGGCCCCTGGTTGTCACGTTCCCCCGAAAGCCTGTTGTCTCTGCCGACGGCAAAATAACTATCTATGTCCATGTGGAGGGAGGAGCTAAGTCTGCGAAATCCCTTAGCATTGTTGGAGGAGATCCACACAAGTGTTTTGAGGTCATCCCCTCAGGTGTGCAGGGCTCCCACTTCCAGGTGATCTCCACAAAGAGGATTAGCTCGGCTCAAACTCCTTCTGGGCTCAACCTCTCCCTACAAGCCCGAGACACAAGCTCTTCCACCTCACTTTCCCAAGTCACACAGATCCACATCCCGGCCTCTCACTTCAGGCCATTGGCATTTGTGGAAGACACCTACATGGCCACACTGAGTGAGTTCTCACCTCCAAAGACTCACGTCCTCAAGGTGTCCGTCGCACCTGTGACTCGCAACGTCACCTTCAGTATTAAGAATAATCCCGACAGTTCCAAATTCAAGATTAACCCGAGAACGGGGATCATCGTCACCACGGAGAAGTTTGATTACGAGACAAAGGCTCGCTATGAGTTCGATGTGTTGGGGAATCACGGGGAAGTGGAGACTCACGTCGTGGTGGAGATCGCAGATGAGAACGACAACAGTCCGGAGTTCACGCAGACGTCCTATCAGGCCACGCTGGACGAAAACAGCCCCGTCGGCAGCAGCGTTGTGAAAGTAGCCGCCACGGACAGAGATCAAGGAAAGAACGGCTTTGTGACGTACGCTCTGGTTCGTTCGGGTCATTCACCTTTCTCCATCGACCCGTTCACCGGCATCATCTCCACTTCCGAACACCTGGACTACGAGCTCATGAAGAGGCGCTACCACCTGCGAGTGTGGGCTTCAGACAGCGGCAGCCCCTTCAGTCAGGTAAGTAGCCGCCACGGACAGAGATCGAGGAAAGAACGGCTTTGTGACGTACGCTCTGGTTCGTTCGGGTCATTCACCTTTCTCCATCGACCCGTTCACCGGCATCATCTCCACTTCCGAACACCTGGACTACGAGCTCATGAAGAGGCGCTACCACCTGCGAGTGTGGGCTTCAGACAGCGGCAGCCCCTTCAGTCAGGTCAGTGAAGTCCCCGTGACGATAACCCTGAACAATGTGAACGATAACGTGCCGCTGTTCGAAAGGGTGGGCTGCAACGCCACGGTGCCGCAAGACGTGGCCGCGGGCCACGCGGTATGCGAGCTGTCAGCCATCGATCTGGACGAACTGCAGCAGCTGACGTACGTCATAGAGTCCGGGAATGAGCCCCAAGTGTTTGCGATTGACAAGGTGTCGGGAGCCATCACCACGAAGGAGTCCATTCCCTTAGGGTCCGGCTCCTTCACTTTGAAGGTCGTAGCCACGGATGGAAGGCACCGCTCCGAAGCTTCGGTCGTCAGGGTAACGGTCACAAACAAGGGCGACGACCCGACGCTGCGCTGTCAGGAGACGGGGATCTTCAAACAGCTAACCGACAAACTGATCGAGTCCATCAAGCCCATGTTGACCGATCAAGAGGAGGATGCGTTCTCTGACGTTCACATCACCAACCGACACTCTCCCCAGTTCGACCCGAGCATACCGAGCTCCATCAGCCTCGTCGAGGACCATCCTCTGAACTCCCCCATCGTTGAGTTCAAGGCCACGGACAAAGACAGCGGGTTCAACGGCAAGCTGGTTTACGCCGTATCCAGCGGCAACGAGGACGGCTGCTTCTCTGTCGACACCTTCTCCGGTCACCTCCGACTGGTTTGTCCACTGGACAGAGAGGGTAAAGAGTTCTACATTCTGAACATCACGGTCTACGACCTGGGAGTCCCGCAAACATCTGCGTGGAAGTTCATCGCGGTCAACGTCCTGGACGTCAACGACAACCCACCCGTGTTCGAGCAGCACAGATACGTCGTCCGTGTGCCTGAGAACATCGAGGTGGACTCCATCCTCTTCACCGCCCGCGCAGTGGATCCGGACGCCGAGACCAACGGTAATGTCCAGTATTCTCTCCTGACGTCCACAGACATGTTCAGGATCGACGATGTGACCGGCGAGGTCACGGTGAGGAGTGAGTTGGACCGAGAGACCTCACCCAGGCACGACCTGAAGATCCAGGCCAGAGACCAGGCCAAAGACCAGCCCCGGCTCTTCTCCACCATCGACCTCGTGGTGGTTCTGCAGGACATTAACGACCACCCGCCCAAATTCACACCCAAGGTTTACAAAGTCAGAGTTCCCGAAGATGTGCCTGTGGGCACCGTCCTGGTCTGGGTGGAGAGCATGGACTTGGATCTGGGCAGCGGAGGCCTCGTGACCTACAACCTCAAAAACACCGAGGGCGGGATCTTCCACCTGGACTCGTCCACGGGGGCGCTGACCCTGGAAAGGGAGCTGGACTTCGAGAGGCGGCCATCTTACAACCTGACGGTCCGAGCCGTGGACCACGGCCTCCCTCGCTCCCTGTCCTCGTCCTGCTTCGTGGAGATCCAGGTCCTGGATGTCAACGAGAACCTCCACCGGCCGGCGTTCTCTGAGTTTGTGTATGATGCCGGTGTGATGGAGGACGCGTCGGTGGGGACGTCCGTCCTGACGCTCACGGCCTCAGACAAGGACCGAGGCAGAGATGGAGTCATCAGGTTCCACATCCATGACGGATCCGGTCTCGGGGTTTTCACCATCGACGAAGAAACAGGTATTTGAACTGTTTTGTATCTTTAAAGGTGCAGTGTGTACGATTTTGGTCTATTTTTGTCGCTTCTATTTATTGAAGTAGAATCACAAAACATTAATACAGAGACATTTTTACAAATGTAGAATCACCCCAACGTATTATTTGCTTTTTACATCCACAAAAAAACACTATAAACTTGATATAAACTTATAAATCTCTTGATCGACTTCAGCCCTGATCAAACCACCAAACATTCAATCATTTTGAGGATTTGAACCCTTTATTTACCTTTTGTTTACTTTGTTTAGTTTTATTTCCTGGTGTCACTGTTTTTATGAAAGAAAACAGAAGAAATGAGCAATTCTCCACTTAACAGTTGTAACAAATGAAGGTTGTTCAGCTGCAACGTGTAACTTCATGCGCTTTTTAGCTTTAGAGAATTGTATTTACGAGTCTCGAGCGTTTCCACCAGTTAGAAATATGAGTGTACTCATCACAAACAGTGAAAACACCTAAAAATAGATGCTACCAAACGTAGCACCAGATCAAATCAGTGAGCGAGGGAATCCCTCGTTTCTTCCAGCTTCCTCTGTTCTGCTCAAAGTAGTTTGTAAACGTTTCCATCGGCGTGACTCCTGAAGGATTCCCCGCGACCTCCACCGCGGAGCGCTGGTGGGAATGGTAACGGAGCGCAGCTGAAGTACAGCTGTGTGTGGCTGGTGTTTAAGCTCCGCCTCAGGGCCTCCATCGTTTAAGTCGCTCTGCGCAAAAGAAAAGTCGACCTCCCTTGTCTCAATCGTCCTGATGCACCATAACTACTCTGTGGTATTCGGCCTCTTGTGAGCACTTGCGCAGGTTTTGGCAACACAAAGGTGTCTCCCGCGCCGCCTCGTAAAGAATGCTAACCGTGTCCCCGCCCACCTCTGGGCAACATCACGCTTCTCAGAATGCAGATACCATTCTACAGCGAGACGGAAGCCACGGTGATTGATATTCAGACCCGGGAGGTTTCACATTTTAAGTATGGAACTGATTCTTCCGACAAGGACTTCATCATTTTTTACCGCCGTCCTTAAAGGGGCAGTGTGTAAGATTAAAAACATCACAAAACAATGACATACTGACATGTTCATGAATTCATAATCAGGTCAATGTTTATTTATAATTTTTTTTTCTATTTGCCTAAAATGAGCCCATGAAAGGTGCAGTGTGTGAACTTCCGTAATTCTTTTGTCATTTCTATCTAAAGAAATAGAATTAGCAAACAATTAAATCGTCATTTTCACAAATGTAAAATCACCACAATGTGTAACTTGCTTGACACACTTTGCCTTTAATGTTTATTTACATGAAGAAGGGGGTCCTCTCTTTGGGGGCCACCATGTTTTTACAGTAGTAATGACAGCTGAACCTTAGCCTCACATGCAACTTCACCTCTAGAGGTCACCACATCTTACACACTGCACCTTTAAATTCCCAGGTGTGATCCGGACGACCGAGCCGTTGGACCGCGAGACGACGCCTCACTACTGGCTGTCGGTCTACGTCAGCGACCTGGGCACCGAACCCCTGACCTCCTGGACCCACGTCTTCGTGGAGATCCTGGACGTGAACGATAACGCCCCTGAACTCTCGCAGCCCGTGTACTTCGCCTCCGTCCGGGAAAACGTGGAGAAAGTCCGATCCGTGGTCCAGGTGTCGGCCAAAGACGTGGACACGTCGTCCGAGGGGAATCTGTCCTTCCACATGCTGGACTCTCACCGCACCTACTTCGACGTCCACCCCAAAACAGGTCAGTCCGTTCAGTCCAGTGTTTTTGGGGCGACTCCTTTGAAGTGACAGTCATTTAAAGGTGCAGTATGTAGGATTTCTGCTATTTTTGTCACGTCTAAAAATCATACAAAACAATGACATACTGACATGTTCATGAATTTGAAATCACCCCAATGTTTTATTTTCTCTCCATCGCCCTCAAATGAGCCCTTTAACGTATATTTACATGAGGAGTGGCTCCTCTCTACGGGGGGCGGCCATGTTTTTACGGCAGTAGAAGTGAACGTCCTAAACGGGTTCTCCTGCACGATCAGAAGAGTGAGGGTGAGGTGATGGACGCAACATGCAACTTCACCTCCAGAGGTCACCACATCTCACACACTGCACCTTTAAACAGACTGATACCAACATGTAACTTCACCTCCAGAGGTCACCACATCTCACACACTGCACCTTTAAACAGACTGATACCGACATGTAACTTCACCTCCAGAGGTCACCACATCTCACACACTGCACCTTTAAACAGACTGATACCAACATGCAACTTCACCTCCAGAGGTCACCACGTCTCACTCACTGCACCTTTAAACAGCCTGATACCGACATGTCACTCCTCTGCCCAGCGATAAATCGAATGAAGACAAAACCTCACTTCCAGCACTTTCACCCCGCGGCTCCGCGGCTGAACACAGACGTGTGAATGTTGCAGCTCCACCTCGAAAACATATCATTCTCCAGGGCTGATTTACAGTTTGATTCTGGGATATCACCACAGCTGGAGGAGGGGGGGAGGGGGAGGGGGGGTGTTGAGGTTGTAATTTGCTCTATAGCATGTCTGGGCAGAACAAGCCATGCATGCATGTAGCAGGGAGTGTCGCCGAGAAGAGGACAGACAGAGGTGTATTTAAAAAAAACAAAAAAAATAGTATCAGTCACAAACCCACTCATGTGCGCTCTGAGTGGATTCGACGTGAGTGGAACAGAGTTACAGTTAAAGGTTCCTCTGGAGGCGTTTTGCATTCTGACATGTCGTCGGCGCGCGGACTTTGATGCCGAGGGAAATGAAGGTGGGACGAGCTGCTGCACGTCCCACTCATTCCTCCGCTGATCCGCAGGCAGCGCCGCCGTGGTGTCCACACCCACCGGCCCACTGTGCCCAGGGATTAGAGCGAGGGGGCGGAGCTTAGTTCAGCCAGAGAGGACAGAGGGCAGGCGGTGTTGAAACAGGTCACATTCAAACAGTGTTCTCTTGTGCTGTGACTCTCCGACACTAAGAGAGGGACGTGGATTATTGATTCCACTTCCTGTGGATTTCCTGCAGGACCATCTCACCCAACGTCACGTTTATAAAAAATGTTTTTGTTGATGATTCTGTTAAAGGTGCAGTGTGTAAGATGTGGTGACCTCTAGAGGTGAAGTCACATGTCGTGTCTTCCGAACATGAGGAGAACCTGCGCTCGACTTCAGTCGTGGCTGAAACTCTAAAGATGTTGAGTATATTTTGATCAGTCGGAGCCGGCGACGTAACGATTAGTCGACTGGTGCGAGATCAGATCTCTTGGCGCGAGTGAATCCACGGGACCGAGTCCAACAGATTCCAGCACGAAAGCAGATCCAGGAGTGATTTTCCCGAGCGTGGGTGTGAAAGCTCTCCTGCCTCGACAGGACCCCCATGACTCAGCGCTTTTCTGTGGCGGCTCCGATCCCCTGACACACCTGCTCTCCGCCTTCGCGTGACTCAGGCTGGAAACACGACTGAATGAGAGCTGTCCGTTCTGAGGCCGTGTGCGAAGCCGCGTGCGTCACATGACCGTAAAGAGCAGGAAGCGCCGTCCCTCTCGCTCTGTAATTGCAGTTTCGTGGTCGGACACGTCAGGAATTCCTCCGGCGGCTCACAAACGGTGACATCCTGAGACCGAGGAACACATTTAATAACTTCCTCTTTAAAGGCGCATTCCGCAGCACTTTACACCAATGGGTGCTCAGGCTTTCACTAAAGCTATTTACACTTCTACACTTACGAGGTCGCCTCTGGTGCGCGGCGTTGTAAGCTAGCTAGCGTGGCCTAAAAAGAGACCTTTAATGTGTATTTACATGCGCACGTGTGGGTCCGCTCTCCGGGGGCCGCCATGTTTTTACAACTGCCCTGATACTCATCAACATCCTCTGAGCTTTATTTGGAAAGTGAAGCCGGCCACAGGTTCTCCTCGTGTTCAGAGGGGTGAGGGTGAGCTGATGGATGCAACACGCGACTTCACCAGTAGGTGTCACCAAACATTACACACTGCACCTTTAAACAGAGGAGAATCCAAGCACGTGTTGGCTTCACTCGAGGTTTGCGTAAGTAGGTGTTGGATGGGGGGGGGGGGCGGGGGGGGGCGGGGGACGGCGGCGGGGTGTGAAAAAGCCTGTCGGGGGTCGTTCAGACCTTTTTAACAACAGTGCAAACAAAGCCTGCTGGGCGGGAATGGGAGGGGGCGGGGCTTAACGAGGACAGGTGGGACACATTAGAAAGTGTGTTGGGGTCTTTAGAATCAGGGAGAGGTTTCATCGCTCATCAAACCCGCGAGAAGATAAACAGCTGTCTGCGCCGCTTTGTGTTTGTTTGTTTGTTTGTTTGTTTGTTTGTTTGTTTCCCTCTGGTTTGCAGCTCCACAGCTGCCACTTCCTATTTACTTATTTATTCATTTATTTTACTTTTGTTTTCCGTTTTCCCACAACACAACCGCGTGTGAGTGAGCAGATGACGTCAAAGACCCCCCCTCCCCCCCACCACCTTTCACTTTACTGGACATAACACGTAAACAAAAGAATGTTAATTAGGTTTAAGAATAAATAGATCATGTGGGAAAACAGATGAAGAGAAAGTTAAACAAAACAAAAGGGCAAAGAAAAAATATAAAGTGAAATAAAACAAAATAAATAAATAAAAGAACAGTAATAATGATGCTAATAAAAGAAAACTCAGTCTTATAGATGGAGAATCCTTCCAATTTCTTCCTTTCATGTTTTGTATTTCACTCGCTGAACCTGACAAGAATCAGGGTTTTTTCTAAAGGTCAACATCTTTAATTATTCTTTGGCCTTTTCCAGCCC
>JAFBJT010108794.1:0-23866 GCA_016785325.1 Chascanopsetta lugubris
CCCCCCCCCCCCCTTTATTCTGTCACCCAGAGTGATCAAAAACAAATGACAATTGAATCATCAAATACATTCACTTCCATAATAAGTAAGAGTGACCTTGTACAAACCACTTACTATGTTGCAGCATATGTTTTGTTGTGTTTCATCTGGCACCTGAATGTAAAGCAAAAATCTTAACTGTGATTCCAATTGTTCTGTTTGTGTTCCAGGGTCCAGATGAGATGCGTAAAATCCCCGTCCCGGCTCACAGATACACACCGCTGAAAGAAAACTGGCTGAAGATTTACACGCCCATCGTGGAAAACCTGCAGCTTCAAGTCCGTTTCAACCTGAAGAGCAGAAACGTTGAAATCAGAGTACGTGTCCTCAGCCTGGCGCTTCCTCAGTGTGCCCCCCCGCCCCCCCCCCGCCTGTCTGCAAAGTGTTTTCCAACGTTTAAACCACTCCCTCTTTTCTTTCAGACGTGTAAAGAAACACAGGACATCGGCTCCCTCACAAAAGCATCGGACTTTATCCGCGCGTTTGTTCTCGGATTCCAGGTTGAAGTGAGTTCTCTGAGGGACGGATCGAATGATCTGTGCTCACTTACTCATAAGGGCCTCCAATAATAACATGGAGTCATTAGTGTATCGCTTCACACCAGGCACCATTAATAGGTAGCTTTAAGTTGGGACCTCACCAATGATGTGTGTATTCATCCCAACTTTTTTGAAGACAATGTGAAATATTATAACGATCATAATAATGTCTGTCTGTCTCTCTCCTGTCAGGATGCTCTGGCTCTCATCAGATTAGACGAGCTCTTCCTGGAGAGCTTTGATGTCACAGACGGTGAGTTCACCGACACCGTCTCCCGAAAATTCTCTGCATTTCACCGCCACCTGTGGTTGAATTGACCAAATCTCATAATTCCCCCTCTCTGGTGTCCGCGCAGTCAAACCTCTGAAGGGAGATCATTTATCCAGAGCCATCGGACGAATCGCAGGAAAAGGAGGGAAAACCAAGTTCACCATTGAAAATGTCACAAAGACTCGGATCGTACTCGCAGACACGTAAGGGGTCGTAAAACCGCGCATGGAGTCAATGGTAATGTAAACATATACAAATAAAAATAAATCTTTTTTTTTTTGTCTCTCTCAACAGTAAAGTTCACATATTAGGATCTTTCCAGAACATCAAAACGGCCCGGACGGCAATTTGTAACTTAATCTTAGGTGAGTTCAGATCAATATATTGAATATAAATACCTGATCAATAGTTGATGTAGACATTTGACCTTCAAACCTTTTTCCACCCCTCACAGGAAGTCCACCTTCAAAGGTCTACGGCAACATCAGAGTGGTGGCGAGCAGGACCGCCGAGAGATTCTGAAATCTGATTGGTTGCTGGGATCCCTCCCTCCTCCCCTTGGGACTGGCGCCACCTTCACATTAACAGCTGCTGGGTGTTTTGACCTGTGGACTTCAAAACAATCATGAAATCTCATTTTTGTAAATAAATTATAAACAAATATCAATGCTGTAAGTATGGTGCTAATTTCTGCTTCTGTCAACAATGCAATTCAGATGACTTAAAAACTGTTTTCACACATGAACACGTACCGAAAAATGCCTGCGCTTGATCCACACGTTTCCTAGAGTTTGTCCTTCGCGTAAAAGAAACGGTCCGTACGTAATTGTTCTTTTAACCACAGGGTGTCGCTCAGTCCTTCACATCGTCACTTTAATGTCTGGTCACAAAAACATCCCGAAGACAAACGGGAGTCCCTTACTTTCAACATTTCAAAGTTTATTTAAATTTTATTTAATTTTCATACAGTATCAAGTTTCCAACAGTCCCACAGCATAAGATGCAGCATGCAGAAAAAGGAAAAAAAAAAAAAAATAAAGGTTCTCAAACTCAAAATCTTTTCAGAGATCCCCACACAAACTAAAAAGAACCCAAAGTCCGTCAGAGAAAAAGTAGCACTTACAAACTAAAGCGCGGTCTGAACTATACAGAGAACAGAGAGCCAGAACTGCATTTAACAAATACTTATATACAAAAGAAAGAAAACAAAAAAACAAACCAAAAAAAAAAAAACTTAAACAGAATTTTTTTCCCCTTTAAGCTGAGTACAGTGTGTGGCAGTTTGAGACAGGATCAGATATGCAACTTTCACTGGAATAGAAGCATCTCGCTGACCCGGGTAAAAATACAAAAAGTTACATGTAGTTCAGTTCATTTGGATTACCTCTCATAATATGTGTACATTTACCAAAGTTTGGCAACATCCATATTGTATACCATTAAATTCTTAAATATATTAACATCACCATCCATGTGTAAACAAGAGGATTATTTCAAAAAATTGATCTACATGCACAACAAAAAATATATTTCCATGTCATGCAAGCACAGGGAGGCCCAAGCCGTGCAGAGCTTTGGGAATAAGAGGGGACGACAGAGCAACTCCAGGATTCACATCTCCGACTGAACACTCCCGTTCGAAACCGGCGGTCAAGCCTCCAAAAGCGGAAAAAGAGCCGTCCCGACGCCATTCACCGTAGGAAGCATTTTTCCCCGTAGAAACTAAAATTTTGGTTGAATTTTTTTTTCTTTCTCCCTGTTTGTAGAAGAGAAGAGGTGGAAGGGGGGAGAGAATGAGGTGATTGAGACAGAAATGAAAGTGGAAGAAGCCAACTTTTGAAATGTACACGTTTTCAAAATAAACAAAAAAAAACCTAACTACAATATACAGTCTATCCCATTGCACACCGATCACGCCAACATCTTTAAGATTTTAAGTGTTTTTGCATTTTTTCGAAAAAAAAAAAAAATATTTCCCAACCCGTCCTGACGTTGCTGTCTTATCAGGAGGGCTCGTGTTAAAGCGAAGCTGCTGCCTCCGCCGCCGCCGTCTCCTGTCGCTATGACGAGCACATCGATGACCTAATATACATACTGTTAAAGAAAAACAAAAAAACGCTGCCTGCAGATAATAAGTCTCTTACGTCGCTATTTACGCGCAAACAAGCTAAAATGTCACTCATGAAACCGATTCTACAAAGCGTCGGAGATTGTCGCAAAAAAACAAACAAACAAACAAACAAAAAAGCAGAATACTTCACGTCTCGCTCTGCAGCCATGGAGTTGTTTTGGAAAGACATGTTCTTGGCATTTTATGTGAATTTTATCTGAATCTATGATCATGACAGGAAACAAAAAGGATTCATCTCCAACAATGTATAAATAAAATCTAGCAAATTCTATCACAAAATGAAAAAAAGAAAAAAAAAAAAAATAAAAGGAACCACAAAACAAAACATGGACTGCAGGAGACTGGAAGCGTTACCGGTCTAATGGTTACCTGCTCGAACGTGTGAAGCTAAAACTGAGAAAAAGAGAGAGAGCGGGAGAGAGAGAGAGAGAGAGAGAGGAAAAAAGAAGACACGACTGAAATGTTGTTTTGCATCTAAAAACGCGACTCATGCGGTTTGTCCGGCGAGAACGACAGCGGTGCATGATGGGTATTAACTCGGACTGGTTTCTGGATATGTTCTGGTTGGCACTTCATACCCTACGTTCTAGTTGTACTGTAAAAGTCAAGTGTTGGTTTTCATGTACTACACTTTTCTCCCCTCACAAGACAACCAAGATATACTTTGAAATTTTTTTTTCTTCTTTACAAAAGACAAAAAAATAAATATCAAAAATAACAATTAACAAAAAGAAAGAAAGAAAGGATGAACGGATGAAATATGAACAAGCCAACCAGCCTCCTCCTCCTCCTCCTCCTCACTGAGCTCCCCCCCCTCCACACTTTCTCCCCCCTCATCCAGAAGTCGGAGACGCTCTTTGTGAACGACGGATCATCGATGTCCTTCAGTCTCTTAAAGTGCTACGACCGGGTCATTGAGAGGATGTACAGTTCAATAACACTTCAAAGTTGGCTTCGCGAGGCCTGTGGTTTTTGAAAAGAAAGAAAAAAAAGTGGCTTCACAGAGTGAGAAAGAAGAGAGAGAGAGAGAGAGAGAGAGAGTGTGTGAGATAACGAAGAAATAAAGAGAAAGAGAGAGAGAGAGAGAGAGAGAGAGAGAGAGAGAGAATACTTCCATTGCGTTACACAGAGAGCGTTTTGCCAGAGGTCTTGAGCAGATCTTCAGAGATGGTGGAGATAAGCGAGTGTTTAAGGAGGACAGGTGGGGGTGGGGCAGGGGCGGGGTCCAGCGAGCAGAAGGGGGACGCTCACACGTCCACCACCATCTTTTTGTGTATATCGAGACCGCCGACCACCTGGAGCGGAGAGATAAGGGGGGGGAGGGGGAGATACATCGGTTAATGATTGACGCATCGACCACCATGTCCTAGACAACGTCCTGTGTCAGTGCGGGTGCTCTCAGAGGCAGCTGTCCCGTAACCAGAAGGTTGTAGGTTCGATTCCTGGCCTAACCCATCCCACGTGTATGTCTCACTTCGATACATCAAAAATCCTCTTCAAACTAAAAAGCATAGGGGTCGCGACCCACCAGTTGAGAATCACTGCTCTAATGGAATGCTATGGAACCTGGGTGGACCTCTTGTGGCCCGGAGTGAACATGTCTGACCCAAGAACCTGCTGGTGCACCGGACCCAAAAATCTGTGGATGAGCCTCGGGTCCAATGGGACACGAGTCTGCTCCTCCTCCTCCTCCTCCTCCGGCCTTTTAGTGTGTGAGGAGTGCAGATGTGATATTCTCCTGCATCCTCCTGAAAACATACTCTCATGGGGACCAGAATTTAAATTTAAATTTAATTTTTTTAATTTTTCTATTTTATTTTATTTTATTTTTTTAGTTCAAAGCTCCGGAGGTGTGGCCCTCAAAATGTGGGCCTCAAGTCTGTCAGAGTGAGAACTGGTTCCTTTCATTTCATAAACTGTCTCATGTCAAAGCTGTGACAGAGGAAGAATGTGTTGACATGAACTTTGTGTTGTTGCCTCCATTTGATCTTCAGTTCGATTTCTCAAGACTTGTGGATTCAGCTCCTCCTTTGCCTAAAGAAGATAAAGTGGGTCAAATTGGGTTTGGTTCCTCAACTCAAAAGATAAAGATTTCTCCTTTCAATCTCAGAGATTCTTTTACCATCAGATGATCATTTGAACCATTCAGCCTTTGACTCAAAAGTCTGACGAGCTTGCGTTTGTATTTGCATCTGTGACGGGAGTCATTTCCACACCGTGTTTGTCTGTGCCACGTTAAGTCTGAGGTTCTGAGCCCAGTTCAATAAAGGACTGAAACACCGTCCCGGTTGTGCCTCGCTTTTTGCCTGCTCGTGCTGCACCGATGGTCTCACTGCAGTGATATAACTCTCCCTGTTGCCACTGCAGCTGAAAACTAATCTTCTCAAAGAAATTCATTACCACTCCGCCGCTCCGCACCGGCTCCACTGAGCATAATACCGTCTCACTCTTGGCAGCAGAAAGCCTCCCTACTCTCAGAGGATCCACCCTGAGAATAGCACGGCGTCGTGTTAGATAATAGTAATAACGTCGCCTGTTAATTTCATCTTTTATCTGTTGCATGGGTCCGTTTTACTGCGGCATAATGTCGCCAAAAGTGCCACCTCAGTATTTTTAGTGCCCCGTCACATATCCAGCTCAGAGCTCGGCAGCCTAAATTTACATCCCCCGACACCAGGAAGTTTGAAACTGGAACCTGGTGCAGTCGAGCCGGAGCAAAAAGCTGTTTCCAGGGTTTTCTGCCCCTTTGACATTTGCCTTCACCGCGTCAGCAGAAATGTCAACCCCAACACCGCCCCGTCTCCCAACAGAAAATACCACCGGAGGGGGGGGGGGGGGGGGGGGGGGGGGGGGGGGGGGGGGGGGGATGCCACTTACTGCACAGAACTCTTCGAAGGATATCCTGCCGTCTCCGTCCTTGTCTGCGTTGATGATGGTCTTGTCCACGATCTGCTGCAGCTGCGTGTCCTTCAGGTTGTTGCCTACCATCATCTTCAGCACCTGGAAGAGCTCGCCGTTGGAGATGTAGCCATCCTTGTCCATGTCGTAGATCCTGAAAGCGACTGTGGAGGGAGGACACAGAGGCAGAGTGTGAATACACCCAAAGAGTAGGGGACATCAAAGCCGTTTTTAGACACGTCGTGTCGAGAGGACCTTGAGTTTTCTGGGTCCGGAGATCCTCCGCAGTTTGTCTCACGCACATTGTTCATGTCCTGACGACAGCGATTCAATCGTGTGGCAGAGATCGCGTGATCTCCTTTAGAGCCAACTCATGCCCAAGGCCCGAGATCCAGGAAGCCCATTGCCAATGCATGGTTGTGAGCATTCATGGTTTACGCGTGGGCGTCCGTCCATCACGATGAACTTACGCTGCCAAAACACTAGTGGGCGTCGAGCAGAAGCTGCGGCGGCAGCGGGACTTGACTTTTCTTCTTTTTTTTTTTTTTTTTCAAGCTTAACCAGTTTGTAATCTAGCATCTCTGTTAAGAACAATAGTGAGTGTGTGAGTGACACAGACACAAATCCGTCAGATGAGCCAGCTTCGTGTTCCCTCCTTTACTGGGCCCATTTTGTCCATTTTTCCACTTGATTCTGAAACCGCAGGGAGACGCACGGGAGACAGGAAACTGTCTTCCAAAATGACGATGCGACCAAGCCGCCCAATCGAGGTCCCGCTCCCGAGGTCTGTGTTGCATGTCTTAGCGCATGCTTCCATTTTAGGGGTCGGCAATGGTGTCATCTGCATCGAACGTTGAAGTCATCATCAACCTTGCACTTGCTTGTGGTGCGTGAACAGAGGGTTCCTCCACAAAATTACGAGTACAGTTGTGAATTTAATGAAAATGAAAATTCAAACCGATTAAGTAAATGAAAATGTCCCTTCCGGACCCCTTGGCGAGCCGGTTCTGGCCCGCGGGCCGTACGTTTGACACCCCTGCTCTGCTGAAACCCTCTGAAATTTTGACTTTGGTCTGGGGCGAGCATGAAAGAGTCTCCATCAAACATTTGAGTTCACACAGGCACCACCTCCAGATATAATATTGAACTTGCGTTTTGACTCATCTGTGGTCAACTAGTGACTTCACCTTTAACTCTGTCCTTATTGACCACTGAGGACTGTGCAAACCACGACACTACTCCTTTATCAAACACACTCTTGTTTGGCCTCTTGCGACACTGAAACCAGCTCTGGTCACATTATCATATTAATGACTACGGCTACAAGGAAAATCAATCAGAATTGATTCTCCTTGGAGCCCCCTCCCTTTCGCTTGTTTTGGGGTGCTTTGTTCAGAAAATGCGCCAAAAAGTATATTTTGGACATTATTGTTTTCACCAGGAGAGGTTGGAATGAATTGTTTGAGGACAAGAGACAAGGAAATCACTAGTGTCCACATGATGTTTTCACTCTGTCAAGACAAGGACACCGGAGAGGATAGAGGAAATTAGGTCCAGGCCTTTTCTCCATGGGATGAAACACATCAGATTTTCCAGATTAGAGGTGTCCACAAGAAAATGTCAGGGGTGTCAAGGTGAGGGGTGGATCAGCAGGAGGCAGGACAGGACATCCACAGCGCACCCACACTCCCGCACCCTTCTGCCTTCTCACGTACGGCAGCTTAGCTTCTGCACATGTTCGAAAAGCAGCAGAGAAGAAGTGGCTTTACTTACACCGAAGCTTCTGTTCCTTGTCTCCCTTCACACTGAACTGTGACACTCCCTCAATGAACTCTGGAAGAGAAGAACGACAGAAAACACGAGGCTCAGTTTCAATACCACAAACATCATCAATATCCTCACATCAAGATGTAATTATCTTTTTTTTTTAATTATGTGGGGGGGGGGGTTTAAACTTTTTTTATGAGCATCTGAAAGGTTTAGGGGGGATTAACACTCTAAAGTGAACTGCTGTTAATCATCTTTATTACAAAATAATCACGGTGAATGCTAATGGTGCCGGGTGCAGCTGCTGCCTTCAACACAAGCTCCTGCAGTAAATATGAAAACAACACATTAATGCATTATTAACATTAACCCTTATGCTGACACCAGTATATGTAATATTTGCAGGGGAAGAAGTTGGTGCATTGTTACGTGCACTGAGGTGTTTTCACTGCTGATAAAAAATTTTTTTTTTTAAAGATTTCCTCTTTAGAGGTTTCGTGTCTGAAAACGTTCATGCCGACTCATGAAATGCAAGGTCTCTATTTGAATGTTAATCATGAATTTTGTATATATTCCTTTAACATTCACACCATTTCCCCCCTGATATATTAATTTCACTCATGTGAGATCCATATCTCAAATCCTTTATCATAAAGTACTCAGGTACTCTTATTTTGAAATACGGAGGTGCTGATATTAAAATCACAGACCGTTTGAAACATGAAAAACACAGGCCATTTAACTTAAATTCCATATTTATATGGGGAATTTGTTCAACTGTCATTTTGTATTATAAAAGGCCACGGAGTCAATAGTACTGTGTTTAAAAGAGCGATACAAGTTATGCTTTCACCTGATCTATCTGCTGATGCAACACGCTGATCTGGTGTTATTTTAAGCTCACATCTACAGTATGCAGGGCTCTGTATGTGATGCAGCTGTTCTTTTTCGGGGAGGTACGGCACTAAGCTGGGTGTTCGCTTGCAAGGAGTTACATGGGGCCTTGATGCCAAATACCAGCAGCGGCACCCAGACTTCAGACAGACAGGCCGTCCGTGTTAGCTTGCTGAGCTTGAAAAACTAAGTAAGATCTGCTACGTGGAATAGTCCATAGATGAAAACAGATCAGGAGGTGGTGGCGCAGAGTTTGTTGCATACCTTTAAAGTCAACCTCTCCGTTCCCATCCGTGTCAAATATGTCGATAACCCTCTGCACCAGCGGGTTCTGTTGCAGCTCCGGCAGCGACATGAACTCCTCCACGCTGAGTGAGCCGGAGTTATCTAGGTCGAGTTTCTTAAACCTCTTCCCTAGCCTCTTAATCTCATCAGCATCGACTGGACAACGAGAAAAAGACAAGGGAGAAAAGTGCAAGATGAGACATGGATTGTTTTCATCACAGACACTCCAACTTATCCGGCACCCAGAGTAAACAATCAAGTAAATGGGACTGGGGCTTCAGAGCCAGGGCACCTAGCGGCACAGATTAGCAAAATTAGGATGCAGAGACAGAGGACGCGGAGAGAAATGGGCCACGGCAAAAAAAGTGTTTCTGCGACATATAAATATCCCCGGCTAACACCTGCATGAACCCGTAGTCGTACATTTTTGTGGCCGCGACTGGCAACTGGGTCAAGGACGCCACTTCCGGCCTGCACGGGACCGCGCTCGCACCGCTCCAAGGTGCAGACCCACGGTTACCGCCACCGGTACATTTTGTTCTGCTCTTGCAACACAGAGACCTGGAATGGGCGCAACTATTGACAGTGAGTATTACGTGCAGCCAACTCTGCTACCGACAACACCGCGCTGCACCTAAAATAGAAGAGAGAGGAGGGAGAGGTTGTGAAAGGAGAGCTCTGGAGGAGCGGGTAGTAACAGGAGGAATTAGCAGGAAGACAAATACGCAGGTACAGGTTTGTAGTCGCCGACTTACAGCCTCTGTTGTCCACCGGAGCTTTTTTACGAGGAGGAACCCGGCTCTTTTGTTCCGCGGCCATCAGACACAGCCTCAGCTCGCTCGCCAGCGGACTGAACAATGGCAAGGAGTAATCCAGAAGCAACCACAAAGGCAGTTGTTAATTACTATATAAGCTCATTCACACACGGTCATGTGATCCCAATGACCAACCACATTACTACTATGCCGCCCCCTTTTAATCTCAAACCCTAAATGACACCTGCTATCTATTAATTTTGGCTCACAGAGCGAGAGCGAGAGCGAGAGAGAGAGAGAGAGCGAGAGAGAGAGAGAGGGAGAGAGACAGAGAGGAAGGGAGGGAGGGAGGGAGGGACAACCAGGTGGGGTGATACAGGGTTCAATACAGGTGATATCGGGTTCATTGACCTAGTTTACTCTGAACCTGATGGATGGAAAATCTACGGAATACCCTTTAGTTGTCACTCAAACAGTATATTTGTTAGAATTGTTGAGAACTAAAGGTTTGGTTTGAAGGTTTCAGCTGCACCAAATGGCAACTGACAGCTGTCACTTCATGTCTCCCTCCTATTGGGGAGAATCTGTAATGGCCGTCACGTAACGTATGGGAGCCCTTTTGAAGGCCCATATTTAGTTTGTCCATCTTTGAAAACAAGGCAGTCTCCATGAGCGAGGACCTGCTCTGATACAATCGTAAACATCCAAACACAATAATAGCTCAATGATCCGCGGGAATTCCACACACTGTACCTTTAACTGCGGGAAAAAGTCTTTGATGTGATGTGAATCATAAAATGTCATATCATGATGTCATGGGGAGGTTAATCTTTGAACGTCAACACTTTATCACGACATTCCACGAAACACTTGTTGCGGGTTATAATCACAGGTAAACGACAACACTGATGATGGAAAGAGCCCTTACGAGGAGGGGGGCAAACATTTCAAGTGTATTGGAGGGGCAATACATACATAGATTCTGAATCTACTATAAATAAATATATATATATATATATGAGACTAGAATCTTAGAGAATTATGCTTTTCCTTTCAAGTGAGAGCAGATATCAGATGATTATATTCCTTCGCCTCTGCAGAGCAGGGAGATTAAAGCGAGTGTTTTCACAGGGAATTCTCCTTCATACCTATGGGTATGCTGCACATGAACGTCTACTTCAAAAGCAGGACATGCATACTAATGATTCCAGATTGATGCAGTGAGATGTTATCCCATTCTTCCACTTATTATGTGATGCAGAGAGGAGGGAGGGAGGGAGGCAGAGACTGGTGTGGGTTGTGTTTTGTGTTTCAACGTTCGGACATGCTGTGCTACATCAGCTCCATGACTAATCAGAGTGTGGTGGAGGAGTAAGGGGGAGAAAGAGAGAGAGAGAGAGAGCG
The DNA here is from genome assembly GCA_016785325.1 of Chascanopsetta lugubris. NCBI lineage: Eukaryota > Metazoa > Chordata > Actinopteri > Pleuronectiformes > Bothidae > Chascanopsetta > Chascanopsetta lugubris. The sequence goes on from JAFBJT010108794.1 coordinate 10,984, forward strand.
AGAGAGAGAGAGAGAGAGAGAGAGAGATGGATAATAATGATACAGAGACTAAGAAAGTGTACGTTGGAACAAATTCAAGCGTGACTGAGGAGAGTCAGCTGAACTTTCATTTGTACATCGAGGCCTCGCGAAGGTCCCGTGATGATAACAAATGAAAACATGACGATAACATGGTTACATAAATATACATATGTTTTGATCTGTTTGAAAAGGATATTCAGGTTAGAGGATTGATTTTCACACTGTCATACGGACCAGCTCCTAATGTTTTATATTTGCATGTAAACGGCTCATTCGACAGAAATCATTCAGGTTAAAATGCACTTAAACGCACAATTGTATAATTATCTTAAACTCCATTCTTTCCGGTAGAAATGGATATAAATTCACCTAAATCTTACACAGTGGACCTTTAATAGCAAATAGAAGAAGCTAAAAAAGGGTACAAATGAAACTGTGGCTCACGTTTTGTTCACAGTACATTGTAATAGGTTGTATCGAACAACTCAGCTTCATTCCTTGATGTAGGCTCTTATTCAACTTCAACATTAACATCATTAGTTTGCATATGTATGCGCGCTCATACCGACACATCCTTTGTGAGCACCTGCTCAACTGGATTTGTGATGCAAACACCACGGCACTGCGGCTTTGGACGGAAAAGACAAAACCCTCTCGGAGTAAAACAACTTTTTACAACGCATCTCATTTCCGTGATTCTTCACATGCACGCGGTCGATCCCGAGCCTCGTCTTTCTTTACGCCCCGGTAACACACACTACACACGTGCAAAATCGGATCCGCACCGCAGGGTGTCTGTGTCCACTTGGTGCGAGTTATCAGAGCCCGAGCACACGTCTGTCCTGTGACACAAAACACTTCCTTATCAGCAGCCTCCTGTTTCCTGCTTACAGCAGATGACACAGGCCTGGCTCGGAACGGCTCTGACGGCCCGTGTGAGGGGTATCAGTGCAGCGCATAATCACCACACAGGGTTTAGTGCTCAAAATCAAAACCATATTCTTTTTTTTCTTTTTTCTTTTTTTTAATTAAATCAAGGTAATCTACGACATAGAGCCGGCACTAGGGTTTTTATTTATTTATTTAAGACGTACTAGTTTGTTCCTGATTCACTTCCTGTAGCTATCACACACGCCCTACTTCCTGCACGTGGGTGTGAAAATCAATGAGAGCAACAAGAGGAGCTGCTCTCCATTTTTTTCTCGAAACAACATGAGGTGTGCTGAGGAATGAAAATGTTTCCAATTTCAGATGTGCCTGGTGAGGGGAGAGGAGACGGTGAACCTCCCTGAAGTTTGGAGGCATCAACTTGAGCCACTCGGTCTGAAGTAGAGCTCTGCTCATGCTTCCATGAATCTTTTAAACCGTGTCCCCGTCAGAGTTTTACTTCCTTTTGTTGCTACACAGTCAGGTCAGTGGGATACGCAGGAGAACGGATGACAAGAAAAAAACAAAACATCACGATGACATTTACAACAAACTTTGGAGCCGTCTCTTAGCCGGAGAACATCTGAGTGCTGAGCCCCCTGAGCTGCAGAGCGAGTGGGTGCATGCATCATTCATGCAAACAAGGGCGCCGCCTTTCTAACAGAGCGAGTCCAAACTTCCAGGTCATGAACCAGAAAGTCCCGCATCTGCTCGTATCACAAATCAGCCATCGATGTACTACATGAGCTGCATACAGGAAGTAGAACGAGCTTTGAGGTCAAATAGACGCAGCGGTAAAACGTGTGGCAGACAACTACTGTGTTGGTTACGTGTGTGTTGTTCATGTGTGTGTATAGCTCGTAGGGTTGACATCAGATTAGTGTCACATCTATGACTAAAGCTGCAGTGTGTACGATTTGGTGACATCTAGTGGCGAGGTTGCATGCTGTGTCCATCACCTCACCCTCATCCCTCTGACTCTCAGGGGACAGAAATGATGAAGCTTACACACTGCTCCTTTAATGGCCCTCGACCGAGGAGAGAATACGTTGCTCTGATTTTCAGGCAATCGATCGACCAATTGTCCACATCGCCCATCGGTTTTGGAGAGGTGGCCGAAGCCAGAAGCGGCCGACGGATGAGGCGCACAGTGCAACGCCACGACAGCCGTCATTCACATCTAGTGTCCGTTAGGGTCCGACCCGATCATGCGTGGCGTTCAACTGTGGGAAGGAGCTGGTGAACTAGAGGAAAGCCCACACAAGTGCAGAGATAGCATGTAAATCGACCACTACATCACTCCTCCATCATCATTTCAGACTCTTATGCAATCATATCTCCAGGCACTGACCATCATCCTCCCTCATTGAAGGCTGCAAATGGAGTATTCAAGTGTCCAGTGAGCCTGCAATTGCCTCGGAGATGGTTTTTTTTTTTGGTTTAAAGCCCAAACTGCACCACCACGTTGAGACAACATGGACAATAAGTGCGGCAGAAAGAGAGACGGGGATCAAATGAAATATTTAACCCCAGAGCGATGCCACGGTATATAGCTTGTGCGTTTGAGCCTTTGCCAGCAGCGACAGCTGCCATGATGCAAGTTGATACTATAATGTACGTGACCTATATCCCCGGCTAGAGTATGGGTGAGGGTGCAGGGGAGCTGCGACGTAGTAGGTGCGCCATCGACGGCACTGTAATACATTTTGTGGGGGGAATTTCAACGCGTTTAAAAAAGGCGCAGCGCGCAGGATTTGGGTCGTTTCTGTCACTTCTAGAATTCGGACCAAACAATGACATAATGCCATTTTCATGAATATATAAAATCACCTCAATGAACGACTGTCTTCTATTACACTTTAATGAGGTCAGGGGTCCTCTCTACGGGGGGGCCGCCATGTTTTTACAGCAGTCAACACACACTAAACATTTTTTTCGAGCTTTAATGACAACCGAGGGCTCCCATTGGTTCTCCTGCACGCTCAGAAGGGCGGGACAGCAGGAGGGGAACATCTACGGTGTTGTTGATCATGTAATACGGATTGATGCGTTTTCCTTAGATTTGCGAGATACACAGCAATACTACAGCAGCACCAGAAGCAATATCGATGCAGCATGATACAGCAAACTCCCATTAGCGGGAAAAATATGCAGAATTTGCCCATGTGACAGAGGCCGTTTTGCTGAGAGGGCTGCACAGAGTGGCTCCTCACACCGGTATGCTAATGAGCGGCTCTGAGGGAGACCCAATGTAACTGTGAGATGATTATGATAATCTCAGATACTCCACTGCAGATCACAACACACACACACACACACACACACACGTACACGGGAACACGCTTTCATAAACGCTGTATGCACCCTCAACTGAGTTACTAGGCAACTGGAACCTGTTAGCCCCCAAAGTAGCCCACACACACACACACACACACACACACACACACACACACACACACACTCGCACGCACACAGTCTTTGGACATAACCCTGTGTCTGTTACACACACTGTGCATCAATTAACATGAAATATATTGGAACAATAAGCCAGGTCCCTGCGGCTCTATGATGCTTAGCTCAGCACAGCGTCCTGTGTAGTCTCCTCCTGTCGTGTCTCTGCTGTTCTTGCCAATATATATGCAGATGAGCAAGCACAACACTAATTAGCTGCGTGTGCAGTTGATGAAACACTGTTCACATTCAGATTTTACTTCAAAGTTACACCGAGCTGGACTTTGAGATATTTACTGGCGACGTTGTATCTTGCACCTTATACCTAACCCCCCCCCCCCTCGCAGATCAGAAACATTGCAAAAGGAGTCAAGTTTGTCCATTCTAGGCTGCTGTAAAAAAAAAAACATGGTGGTGCAACATGGCCGCCTCCACACAGACTACTCCTGACGCACGCAGCTCGCAGTCTAGTTTCAGACGACCGAAGTCGACCATAGGTTCTCCTGCATGTTCAGAAGGGTGAGGTGACGGATACAACATTCAACTTCACCTCTGGATGTCGCCACCGAATCTTACACACTGCACCTTTAAATGTTTTGAACTTGCTGCAAACTGTCCACAGTGACTGACTCATACGTATGTGTTCTCGCATACAGCCTTTTTGAAAGATTTCGAGGGCTCAGTTAATGTCTGAAAGCAGCTTAAATGTCCCGCTAAACTCTATTGTCTCTGGTGGCGCATTTAAATGTCAGGTAACAGAAAAGAGAGGCACAGATGTGTGAGCAGAAGGTTGTTTCCACCCCCCCCTTCCGCCCCATTTTTCATTAATTATCAAAACACAATGTTCCCAAAATGCCATTAATGAGTTTGTCCTCTTCAGCCTGCTCAGCCACCAAAATGGTTCACGCTGCACATTAACACAGACATGTGACTCCATTTACAAAACTAACCTGAGCTGGGGGCAGACAGACAGCTGGGTGGGTCAGGGTGGGGTGGTAGTGGGGGCAGGGGTGGGGGTGGAGGGAGGGAGGGAGGGAGGGGGGGGGGGGGGGGGGGGGGGGGGGGGGGGGGGGGGGGGGGGGGGGGGGGGGGGGGGGGGGGGGTGATGTACGGCACAGAAATCTGTTGGTATGTTGGTGATAATTACAGCACAGGACTCGGCTGTATATAGCTCCCCAAACACACGGGATATGTGTGAGGGAGGGTAAACATGAGAAGGTTACATGCACAGTAATTACAAGAGTTTGACACATGACACTGTGCCAATTAACATAATGGGTTTCGCGGGGCACAAAAAGGGTGTAGTGTTGTCATGGGAATATATATATATATATATATATTTTTTTTTTTTTTTTTTAAACAAGGTGCGAGAGAGAAGAAAAAATAAAACAAGGTACTAGAGAGAAGAAAAAAATCAATGGTAATTGGAACCATTTAAGGATGGACAAATGAGAGTGAGAGAAAGTGAGTGTTAAATCACATGAAACGATTGAACTGATGACACGAATGCGATAATGTTGTTTAAAATGCAAAATAATGCAAAGTGCAACTTACTAGACAGTTTTAGAAAATACTTTAAAATGAGTCAATTGCCAAATTGATCAACAGCTATGTTAAAGATTATTGATAAATGACTAAATCAACCACCCTGATTTCTGATCGTCGTTTCCTCGCACTATTAAGATTCAAGATTCAACAACTTTATTGCCATATGTACACGCACGCGCCGGTGGAGTACAGAGGAATTTGTTGTGCAAAGCTAAAAGTGCCAGGGAGAATGGAGGGGTCTACATAGAGGGGTAACATTACACATACAGAAATAGATGAATTAAAAGTTCAAATCTGTACAAATCTGTGTACAAACAAATACTATGAAAATAAGTCTTTTCCACATTGTTGGACAAAGATGTTCCAGTTCCTGATTTCTTTAAGCTGATAAGAATGAGGGGGATCATAACAGTATGTTTTCCTTTGTTTAATCTGTCTCAGTGCTGTTAACATCAACCTGGACAACAGACATCCAAAAATAGACCTGGAAGCCATCAAGAGAGTTCTGCGGCACTTGGATCAAAAGATTGATTCCTCCTTGTTCCTGGAGGCCACTGGGGATTACAGGCACCCAGCTAGTGCTTTATTTATTAGCTGATTTTTTTGTCTTTGTTTTCAAGAAGGAAGAAAAAAAACAAAAAACATGGAAGCTGCACACCTCCATTTCATTTCGTAGTGTTGGAAAACAAAAACATATATCAAAGATATGGATGCGGTGTGCCAGGACCGAAATCAATGACGATAAAATACATATAACACTGAATATCTATCCATTTCCTGTGTTTAGACACACCTTTGTTCGATCACTTCCATGGTCCTGATCTGATCTATGGGCAGACCTGCGGTAAAGACGAGGCCCAGCTGCCTGTGTGGTGTGTGTTGGAGCTCCAGCACTCCGCATTAAGCTGAATGCTCTGGCTCTTCTGATAATGTGCAGCTCGACAGCACCGACCAGGCAAGAGGGCGCAGCAGGGCAGTGCGCTGATGGGTGTGTATTTATAGCGGTGCCGTCATCAGAAAACCCCCGAACTCACCCCGACCTCCCCCCGGCCACTGCCACCCACCCCCACCAACAGGGGCTCTGGCCCACCTCAGGGAAACCCCTGGCAACAAGGAACTCCAGCGAACTGCCCTGCATTTTATTTTAGGTGGACACAGACGAGCCCCGCAATGGTTTCAGGCGAGAGCGTGATGCAGTCAGGTGTAAGTGTGTGTGTGTGTGTGTGTGTGTGTGTGTGTGTGAGTGCATATGGGGGTGTGTGTTGTAAGAGTGGCAGAATAGAGTGAGTGCGTGGAGTCACTGTATTAAAGCGTATATGTGTGTGTTTGTGTCCATCAAGTACACAAGTCAACCCAGTTGCTTCACGGAGCTGACAACACGTCTTTGAGACACTCATCCTCCAAATCAGAATATTTTCAAAACGGCATCACGTCAGTTGTCTGGTAGATTTTTTTTTTTTTTTTTTACAAATCCTGACAATCCAAGACAAGAAATTCACTATTCGATGTCATCCACGTTCTCACTCCTTCTGGAGGCAAAGGTTTAGGGCGCAGCAGGATGACTCTACCACCAGCGGGCCAGAAACGTATTTCCTCACAGCCTCTGCCTGCCTGTCCAAGCAGTTGATGAGCTGAACAGCTGCTCTGTCAGCGCAGCGTGTGGGAGACGTGAGGGAGGAAGCCAAAGAGCGACCGCGAGGAGGAGGATGTTTGATCGAGACAAGTCCAGCAGGAATAATGATCTTGGTTGGACATGGGAAAATGTACCTTTAATCTTGCACCAGAGAAGGCCTCCAAATTTGGACATGTATGTATACGCCGAATCTTGATCTCTCGATGAGTTCATCGATTGGCTTGTTGCCTTCATATTGCGGTAAACGTATTGCAGGTTAATGTTTTCCTGCTTTTACTGTACTGCCCTTTTTATGTGGAAAAAGAAAGCGGGACAGAGACAAACAAAGACTGACAAACAAAGAAACAAAGGGTAATAAAAAGACATATCTCAGACTGAATAAAGAGCTCTTTGATGAGCTCAGTTCAGGGTCACACATCAGCCAAGCCCTCACCATGGTGCCATAATCATAGGGGGAATGCCGGGAAGGTCTGACAGGCCAAGGTCCCGCATCCCATGATGCTATTAGTCAGACAATCTAAGTATGGACCCGGCCACAATGAGTCCACCGCTCGCCTCTTATAACAACACATGGTCTTGCCAGTACTTGCGTGTGTGTGTGTATTTTGGTTGTTACTTTGCAACACAAGACCAAGGGGGAAGTGTTGCAGTCTACCTATAAAGAGCAAGTTGAAATCATTAATGAAGATATACTGTATTTACTTTGTATATTCTGTGTCATAAAACTGAATATCGCCATTAGTTATTAGACATCCTTTAACGTTAGGGAAACATGAGTTCCCTCAAACGACCCAATGCTGGAGCTCTTTTGGCACCTTCCATCTGAAACATTTGGTTTTATCGACGGTCGTTTTAAGAACTCACACCTTCCTCCCTCCTCGACCTCAATCTGTGCTTGGGCCTCCTCCTGCCCATGGATGCAATATAAGGACTGGATACAAGAAGTGTTCCAAGTACTGAGGCAAAATTGGCATCATGGCCAAATGGTGGTACTGCAACTTCTGTGTCGCCCTGTGGCCCAAAAGCATTTTTTTTTTTACTGTGGACCAAAAATCTCCCAAATTAATTGTCCTCGTGTAGCTGTGGCTCTGACGGCGGTGAGGTCATCGTAAAAACTGGCACAGTCCCTGAAGTACACCTACACTTCAGAGGGGACCTGTCGCTAGTCTCACTGCTCATTAAGCACGAGCAGCGAGAGATCCAGTTTAACCCGGTTCTTAAAAACGTCCAGCCTGTAACCGCTGTGCCACTTGCATTAGCATTGCTGAGGACTTCTTTACAACAGTCTGGAATAATCTGATGCCACAGCATCACAAAAGACAGAGAAGGTGAAGGAGGAGGACAAAAGAAGGATTGTGAGTCATATCCTCAGTTCTTCCTCCTCCTCCTTCTCCTCCTCCTCCTCCTCCTGTGAGCTCAGGGGCTCAAAGGTAACTACTGGGCAGACATCTTGTAAACAAGACTGACAAGATAACGTTTTATTCAAAGATGAAAATCTGCTCAAATTCACAAAACATTCCCCGTTATAAAGTGTGAAGATATGACCGAAGGAGATCGCGGAAAAAAACGCCATGTTGCCATTTAGCGTAAACGACAATTAAAAGTGCTGTGCATTAAGAGGAAGAAAAAATATCAAGTACTTACAATGCGAGCACATCTCCAGGGGGTAACTGGCTTCATTTCCCTGAAGAAAGAAACAGAAACAAGATTATATCACACAATCGACACACATCGGTTAAGTAACTTCAGATAAGACGTTAGTGATTATGAAACGCTCTCTGAGGGAGAAAGTAAACCAACAAATACAGCAACCATAACATTTCCAAATGAGTGCATCTCATGAATCCACAAATTGTTTTAATTGCCCGAGAAGTCCAAGGTATTTTGGGGAGGCTGTTAATTCAATAACAGACTGAAACGAAATGTCACAGTACATGAAAATGCAACGATTTACACTTCAATTTGCCTGCCAATAAGATTTAGATTCATTAGAGTGTGTGATTCTGGCTCATGTTTGTCTCCTTTTATTCTAGTTACTGCAATATTTACTGAGGTTGGGACTGGAGGGGGGGGATCTGCAGTTTGCCTACTGAAGAATAGAAGGCATTCAAACCATTAGTGTGAACATTTAAAAATAAAAATAAACTCCTGAGGGCTTTTTCAGAATTACGTGCAGTGCCTTTCAAGTCATGCATATTGCACGGCATCGAATGTTCCAGGATAATGCAAATGCTCCTTAAATGAACCATATCATTCAGAGATGCTGCATGGTGTGTGTGTGTGTGTGTGTGTGTGTGTGTGTGTGTGTGTATGTGTGAGAGGGGAGGTGTGTTCAGCAGCAGTCACATCCGCATCCCATCCCATCCAACACTGCAGTGTCCACTGAAGCTGGCAAGGTGAAGCTGATGGCTCACTTGGGAGCCAGTAAGGAGTCCCTGTTGCAGAAAGGTGGGGTGATGGAGTGGGGCTCTAACAGCTCGGAGACAGCAGAGAGCTGCTCTGGGCCGGCAAACATCGACCAGAACTGTCCTGCCTGCTCCACGAAGACGAGCCAGGCCCGGCATCTGCTGGGCAAATTTGAGAGCTTCCAGAGACGGATGACATTCAGGTTCCACGACACCTGATACTGCAGCTGCTCAGCGAGAAAGTTGGATTTCGAGCCAGTTAGTGAAGAATTTTAATGTGCAAAACAGCCTCTTTGAAATCAATGCAAGACATGCCTCAACGTCTTGACGGAGGCTACTACAAGAGGATGCCAAAGCAAGAGATTTAGTAGTTGTGCAAATGGGGCTATAAGGAAACATCAAGCCAACCGTGAGGCTGCGACCGCAAAAATCTCAAATAAGGGAGCGGTGGATTCTTGAGAAGTTGGGCTGACAAATGGTGTCATCGTAAAACAGCTTGATTTGAACAACCACTGGAATGTCTCTCATGTAAACTATAAAGGCCATGCCAGGCAGCACCTGAAAACACAAAGCCGCTGGTTAAAGGGAGTTTGCGCTGTATCTACCAACAAGAGTAGGAAACATCCAATGAATTCAATATTCAAATAATGAAGTTGTTTTGACTAAAATACTATGCACGTACACTGTACGTCTATTTCAATTGAAACTGCTGAGGCAGCAATGACGGGCCCGCGGACGCCACGTTGGGGTATGGCGCAACTTGAGGTTGGGCTCCGCTCCGGTTGTCGTTTGGCCAAATTTCAATGCCAACAACTCCGAAACAACCACCTGTCGTGCCTACTTGAATGGGCATGTTAAGTAAAAATGTGTATGTGTCACTGATTCAATCCTTGAGCTGCACATGTCACTGAAAAGACGGCACCACACAACTAGGTCACTGTTGCATCCTGTTGGAAAGGGCAATAATGTTTGCTAATGCTAATAACAGCATGTACTATGAAGCTGAGCGAATGTCTACGACTGAGGACATGTCGCACTTTACACTCTGTATAAAGAACTGTAGAATGAAGGAACATATAGTGGTGGAGTATCCCACCATGGGTTATCACTAAAACTTTAAAAAGGTGATTAGTTTGTGTATTTTGGGCGACTGCGAAAACATGGCAGCCTAAACTAAAGAGACAACCAAAAATCAAAATATAAAATGCTCATTTTAAGGTATTGAAAAGAAGTTACACATTTCCGCCAACCGAAAAGGAAAAACGTCACCTTCGTCTTAGATACAGGACCTAAAGTATTAGAGTATTAAACAAAACAAACAAGGGTGAAGAGAGCTTGGCAACGTTCGTGTGCCAACGTGAACACAACATACTTTTCCACAACAAAGAAAATAGAAAGATCACACCCAGAGAATAATTTTTGCAACAGAACGGCAATAAGTGCTACTCCTGTTTGTTTGCACACACACACACACATACACACACACACACACACACAAACCACACACAAACCACACACATTCACTCTGTAGTGACTAGAAAGAGCCAGTGCCAGTTATGTCATGTTCTGGCTTATCGCTGTGCTGCCGTACAACAGCAGACTTACCTCAGTGAAGTTGTGGTATTTTAAGAGCAGCGAGGAGAAAGAGGTGACTCAGGATTAGCCGTGAAGAGCGACTTAGCATTTGACACCCTATCGGGAGAGCGGAGAGTCAGCCACTATGCGCGGTGATCTGAAGCTGACATATACGTGCTGTTCCTCTGTGCAACAACTCAACAGAGGCCGGACACTGCCGCCAGTTTGGGGAGATTGAATTCCTGGGTAGGCGAGTCAGTGCGTAGCACGTGACTCCACCATTATCGGGGCTGGGTGTCCCATTGCCAGTGTGGCTCGGTGGATCATAGTGACACTGTGGTTCTGTATCGATCCCAATAGGGGAGAGGGGGGGGAATCATTCCGTCTGTTGCCCTACACAAAGCTCATTTCTTGTGAGGGAGGTGGGGTCAACCAGCCGGTGTCCTGAAGTTCAAGGACAGGCTCTGAGACCCCCCCTCGTGCTGCTATATGAGACTTAATGTTGTTCACACATTTATTTTAGTCCTATTGGTGTCAAGCAAAAAAGATATCATTGTTGTGTGTCACTTCAGTCTCTACGGTGACTTAAAAACACATGTATCTCATCTTTTGCAAAGTTTCAATGACCTACATTCATGGCGGGTAGACTATTTTGATAGTACTGCATTATGGTTTTAGCATAATATGTAATGTGCAGTGATTTTAACTGCATCAAGAACACTTTTATCAGGCTGCAACAAAGCAAACAATACAAAATATGTACACAGGGGAGACATTACTTCTCAAATAGGAACATTACATGAAGAAATGGTGCAGGAGCATTAGACGGGATAGTCCCAACTCAAAAAGGTCCCTTGCATCCGTTACAAAACTTCGAGATACTATTCAGGGTGAACTGCAAATGCATTTTCTCTCGTTTCTTGTGTTGCAACTCTGTCTCTTAGTTTTGGGTAAATGTAGCTAATTATACTACAAGTCAAACAGGACAGACAGGATGTGACTACACGTTAAATACAACCAGAGGATGTGGGCTTTGAAGACAATTGTACCATTGTTATGTGACTTGTGCCAAACTACTTTAATAAAGCATTATTATCAATCAAAGTCATGACTTGTTAGCTGTTATTGGCATGGAATAACCTGATTTATGACTGATTATAAACGTCATCTCTCGAAGAGAAATGGTTCTAAACAAACTGTCGGCTGACGCACTGTAGGGTGGGCGCTCTCTAAGCCACATCCCTGATGTCTACTGTCCCTTAAGTGCGAGCTGCAGGGTCCCTGGAGATAAAGAGCCTTACAGCAAAGCAGATTTGGTGTTGAGGATTACAGGTTTACACACTAAGGCCTCCCTTAGGTCACTGTTGATGCTAACATGGAGTCAGAAGTAACCCCCCGGTGGTAGCTTTCTAATAAACCCCTTCACGAAACTCTGGCTGCGCAATGACTTAACACAGGTCCTGACGGGAGTTTTCCAAGTGATGGTGATTACGAAAAAACAGAAATAGAAGATGACGTAAAAAAAAAAAAAAACCCATTTCAGCGAGGAACAGAGGCAAAATGAGAAAGAGCCGGAGAGAACGATTCATGCTGGCTCATCAATAATGCAACTTTCATTCAGAATCAATTAGGCTTCAGCACACAAAACACATTTTGCATATTGAGGAGTGTGGCAGCGTTGCTGGTTCGGAAGGAACACGACCAACCGACCCAAAAACCCGACTAATTGCAGACCTGCAGAAGCCAGCGATAATGTTGTGGACCACAGAGACCAGTACATTAAAAGGTGCAGTGTGTAACATTCTGGTTTTGTGACAGAAAGAAAGGACACTTTTTGGGGACCTATTTGCAGAAATGGAACATAATGGTATTAGAGTCATTGTCACGATTTTGAAATCAGTGGCCTGATTCGTCCAAAACAGAGCGTGTCAACATGGAGATACCACCAAAAAGCATCTATACAAACAAAGGTAGGTGTTTCCAGGTGTTAAAGTGCCAAGTAAATACTGCAGACATTGTTTACAGGCCGCGGGACACTGAATTCACTGTGGGTGTTTGGTCCTTTCGTATTAGTGTGTTCATCTCTCACCCCGGGCCAGCGAGAGCGGTACACTGCCAACCCTCGCTGACATGATAATGCAAAGTGAAGGGAAGACTGCGAAAACACAAACTCCAGACATAGAAGGACAACAAGTCTGCTGGAGCAGCTGGTGTGACACATTACAGAGTCAGTCAAACCTGAAATATCTCATTATCTTGTATGTCGATTTATCGGTGGCAGGTTTGCGGAGCATGACTCTTTACCCCCCCCCCCCCCCCCCCC
>JAFBJT010108796.1:0-12323 GCA_016785325.1 Chascanopsetta lugubris
GGGGGGGTCCAACCCGCGGCCGTTAAAAAACCCATCAAAGGTGCAGTGTGTAAGATTTGGTGACATCTAGAGGTGAAGTTGCTTGTTGTCTCCATCACCTCACCCTCACCCTCCTGAACACGCAGGAGAACCTGTGGTCGATTTCAGTTGTCATTCAAACTCAGTATGTCCGCTCTGGGCTACAGTAAAAACATGGCGGCCCCCGTAGAGTCGACCCACTGCTGATGTAAACACACATTAATGAGCTCATTTAAGGCTAATGAAGAAACAAATGATGAACTGAAATGATTATATATGCATGGGAATCTCAGTTGGATATAGTTTTGTAATATTTCTCTAGAAGTGACAAAAATGACCCAAATCTTACACACGGCACCTTTAATGGACTATTTTTTTTTTCTTTTATTTTTTGCACTAAAACAAAGGGAATGCTCTGCTCACACTGGTCCCGCCCACTCCAGATCAGATTGGGCTGAATGTATGTGGCCGCTCCGGCACATTCGAGCATTAGCCACCGCACCGGGCCTTTTTGTGAAAACGCTACACTGGCGCGTGACGGAGCTTTTCAAAAACAACACGGCGCCGAGTTCTGGTCGGAGTCACGGCCGCTGACAATGGGCCGTCACTGAGAGGCCAGACGCCGCGGCAACGGCACAAAGGACAAGACAAACACTTCTCTGTGATCAGAGCTGCCCACCGACAGATTCCACACGAAGATGTCATCCACTGGAAAACTGTCAGACGGACGAGTCCGGTGCGACGGCGCGACGCCCACGCTTCCAGTTAAAGGTGCAGTGTGTACGACTCGGTGCCGCCCAGAGGTGAGGTTGCACGTCGGATCCATCGCCTCAGCCTCGACCTACTGAGCATGCGGGCGGAGCTACGGTAGCCCTCTGTTGCCAATGAAGCCCGGGGGATGTTTAGTCCGTCCGCTCTGGGTCACGGTGGAAACATGGCGGCCCCCCGTCGAGAGGACCCGCCCCTTCTGTAAACATACATCGGAGGGCCCAGTTTAGTGTGAGGCGAAAAGAACGTCACACATTCAGGTGATTGTACATTTGGAAAAAATGTCAGTCGACTATTTCGATCGACGGATAGAAAAACACTCAGCCATTTTTCGTCTCTGCTAAAAATATGACAAAACAACCACATGCTGACATTTTCATGAATTTATAATCATCTGAAGGTTTTATTTTTTCCCCCCATTGCCTTTAAATGAGCCCATCAATGTCTGTTTACATGAGGAGCGGGTCCTCTCTATTGGGGGCCGCCATGTTTTTACAGCTGTAAAAGCCGAGGCGCTGAACCTCTGTACTGACGTCCACCATGACTGAGGGCGAGGTGACGGACACAACGCGCGCCTTCACCTCCAGACGTCACCAGATCCCACACACACTGCCCCTTTGAAGGGCTGTGGCGTAGAGGATTCCATCATCACACAGGTGCCTCGTCCAGATGTGTGGCTCCCTTCTTTGGCCTGGTGTCAGAGGAGGCTCTCAGCTGAATGAGCCTTTGTGCACAACAACAACAACAACAACAAACAAACAAACAGCAAGTCGAAAGATGACGGAAACAAGCAACAAAGCCCTTTTTGGAAGACGGGGGGTGGGGGGGTGGGGGTGGGGGGGAGTGGGGGGGGGAATAAAAAAAAGCGCGATTGTTGAGTTTCTCCACGTCAGAGATCATGAGGAACCAGGAAGGGGGAGGAGCCAAAGAGACAAAGGCGCATGTCATGGGGCTGGTTTGGGCTCAAACGTGAGGCGCAAGATTAAAGAAAGGAGCCGTGTGATGTGGTGTGTGTGTGCGTGCGTGCGTGTGTGTGTGTGTGTGTGTGTGTGTGTGTGCGCGCGTGTGTCTCCACGTGGTTAGAAAAGCGGCCATTAGACATTTGAATGGGCCCGTGTTTGTGTTCTGTGATAGGAGATTCCCGCATATCGTGTTGAAAGGATGTTTCCATGGAGCTGCAGGCGGAGCTGAGGCTCTGTGATGTCATCGCTCATTAATTATGAGGTCATCCGCCATGAGGGGACACGGCTGCGACACGGGCACGGACTTTAAAGTACTGAATCAAAAACCTGTGTGCGACAGTGAAATACACATGAGCCTTTAATGTCACACATGGACTGGACGTGAAGACGGACGTAGCGTCGGTGACGTCACCCGCAGGTTTCTACGTGAGTGTCTGAGAGGCTAAAAGTGGGCGGGTCACTTGTTGCCTTCTTGCTAACTCCTCCTACTTCCTGGTTCATCCTAATATGGGCAGAGAGGCGGAGCAGGGGTAGAGCTGGGGACGGGCCCATGGTGTTTTCGCTGCATTCACAGAACGCGCCAGGTCGGCCCGGGTGTCACTCAACAGGCCACGCCCCGGGTGTCACTCAACAGGCCACGCCCCTTCATTATGCACAATTTTAAACTTAAATAGAATCGAAATTTGGCAAGTTGGAAGACACGTGACTGGTTTAGACCAACGCCATAGTCTGTACCAGGCTTTAAATATGTTTCAATCACGCCTAAAGTTGACCATCTTAACATGGGAGTCTATGGGGTATTGACATCGCTTTTGGAGCGCAGCCTCAAGTGGCCACTCTGTGAACTGCACGTTTTTCCTTGGTTTTCAAACCTGCTTTTGGACAAATCCAAGAATATCCAAATCACGTCCAGAACAAAGAGTCATATATCTCGAGGATGATCGACACGACGTGTCAACTCGGACCAGTGATGGGATTTGGCAGCTTTTGGTGCAAAGGGCCAACGCCGGTGTGAATGAACTGTAAATGGTCGCAAAAATACGAACAGTTTGCTGACAACCGGGCTCTTTCCGGTCACTGTGACCATCACATGGATGATGATGATCAATAAATGCACAAAAACAGTGACATGATCATGAAATGGAATAAAGTTGTGCCGTAACTAATGAAAATGAAGGAAAACGAATATAAAGTGAAGTGGAGTAAAAGAGCGTGGGACAGAGTCAATCTGAAGAGTGATGAGTCATCGCTGCACAGTTTACTGAAGTCACGTTAACATCAGCCCACGGGAGGCTGTCACTCACACACACACACGCACGCGCACGCACACGCACACACACACACACACCGTCATCATCATTATCATTGTGCACAGAGAGCTGCTGCAAACGATGACTCACACATAATTACCGACAGTGTGGCTGATACAGTGGAGGGCTGAAGCTTTCAAACACTGACATGCGCACGCGCGCGCACACACACACCCACACACACACACACACACACACACACACACACACATACACACACAAGCCAAAACAAACATTTTATTTCCACTCCCCTTCTTATCTGTTCTCTCAGGTCGCTTTCATTTTCTTTCCCTCCTGGATTTTTCCACCTCCCTCCGACGCGTCCGAGGGTCCGTGGGGTGGGACTCACCCTCGGACCGTCCTCACGAGAGTGGGCGTGTGTTGGTCAGAGCTCCGGAGGCAGAGGGAGATACAAATACCCGGGGATGGCGAAAGACCTTCAGGTGACTGTTTTCCAAAGCAAAACCACCCTGTTATCGGAACCCGTTGAATTTCCCCAAAGTTGTGAATTGAGAAAATGTGGAAATGCTTCACCCACTGATTCATTCGTGGGTCCATTGTTCAGGTGATTTCTCAGAACTAAAACACCAGATCCCGTCAAATCAAGGCGAAAACATGACTCTTGTAACCTGGAAGCAGATTAGTAACAGAGGAGCATGACTCATCAGATTTCCCCCCCTGAAGCCAGACCAGAGCTGCTGGAAACGCGCAAACACCCGGGTACAAACACTACGAGGGGCTTTCTCACTTGTTTCAAACGAGGAACACATCTGGTGACTGTTTACAACAGTAGGATTCAACTCTGATGTCGGGAGCCCAGTGTTTTTGTTTACAACACATCACCACCAGTGTTGGTCACAGCACGGTAACAAAAGAGTAAAAAAAAAAAAACTGAGTCAGCCTAAGGCCATGTTCAGAACGATACACGTGTGTGGGCCACATTCCATTATATATATATTTTTTTTCATTTACAGCGGGTTGCCATGGCAACAGAGCTGACACTGAGATACGCTAAAACTGAGGAAAGTTGTTGATGACCTCATTGAGCGGGTTCAACCACTCAGGGCATCTTTGGTGCACGCAAATGTGCGATAGAACATAGACTTTAGTGATCTCTGACCTCTGGTGTCTCTGAATTTCTGGCACAAAAAAAGATTCAAGCACAAACAACAACAACATGTGAGATTGACATCAAGCTAAAAGCCCAAATTCGAACTCTCTCTCTCTCTCTCTCTCTCTCTCTCTCTCTCTCTCTCTCTCTCAGTGGGAAACTGGGGGTAAATTTCCACTCGGCGTGTCGACATGTGGAGGATTAAGGCGTCAAAGTGGGTAAACAAAGCCTGATACTTGACAGATGCCGAGGACTGTTGTTGTGTGTGTGTGTGTTCTGGTTTGTGTCACTCGGTGGAACGGGGGGGGGGGGGGTCCCTGCTTCCTGGGGGGGGGGGGGGGGGGGGGGGGGTTCCCTGCTTCCTGGGAGCGACGAGGTGAAACCAGAGATGAGCACAGGCCTCTGGTTTCCTGTTTATAGCGTCTTCCTTGTTAAGGCCTCGTCCCTGGAGACAAGAGAGAAACCTCCACCTGATAAAGGTGCAGCAGCAGCAGCAGCAGCAGCAGCAGCAGCAGCAGAGGGGTTAAGAATAACAACGGGACAAACAGATCTGAAGTGACGACGGTGTGTTGGGGTTTTCTCGGACTCGGTTAATCTCTTATCATAACAGTCGTCTTGTAGCTCGGTGTGTAAACGCGCTGCTGCCTGTGTGGCTCTGGATCTGCTGTCGATCACTGAAGCAGCTGCAGAATTATTAAGGCCTTTTCTTCCAAGTGAAATCTCCAGAGAATTTTACACTAAAAAGGAATATTATTATATTATTCATTATCATTATTATTCACGATTATTATTATTATTATTATTATTATTATTATTATTATTATTATTATTATTATTGTTGTTGTTGTTGTTGTTATTATTGTTATTATTATTATAATGTAATGTCCAGGAAGAGTAACAAATTAAAATCATTAAAAGACTTTTTTTCGGCAGATGACGATATTTTATTCTATTATCTTGATGTTGCCACAATGTGTAAGGTTCAATATTGTTTCTCTAGTTACTAGTTCAAAATTGTATTTTATTCAATTTGATCATAATTCTTTTTCTATTTGATCATATTTATTCATTTATTTTAAATTATTTTATCTATATATTATTATCTTATATTATACTATTAATTTTTGATTCTATTTGTATTGGCGTTCATTTTTAACAGATCACTCACTGTGATGAAGACCAAATTTGTCCTAGTCAAATATTTACTTATCAAAACATCCACATAAAAAGTCGTCTGCTTAGGGAATATAATGGATGTCCTTATTCATAAGGCTGCACACTGGTTTAAAATATTTGAATACAGATGTTGAAAACAATCAAGGCAGAAAGCCTTCGAGGCAGGACTTGTTATTGGTATTGTTATCTTGATATTTGTGACTCTTGATGGACAGAAACTGGAAGAAAACAAATATATCACGATGAAAATGAGGTGCAATCCATGAAAATGTCACAGAGGGGGACATCAAGTTGTAAACATCACACGTTTGGAGGGGTTCAGGCAACAATGTGTCAGAACCCATTTCATCACATGCCCACACATTTTCATTGTAGCAGTCAAAGGTGCAACTCGAGACCCGAGCGTCTCTGTACGGAGGCAGATGCGTCGATGTTTTTACGAGTGGTTTGAATGAACCCAGAGAGAAAAGAAGATCCTTTGAGGCTCCGACTGCACCGAGGCTCAATTAGTGTGAAGCTTTCACACATAATGACAGAAGACACTGACCAAAACAGACACGTGACCTTTGGTGGAAACAACCTGTGGGTGGTGGGGGGGGGGGGGGGGGGGGGGCCGGGCACAAAGGGGGGGGGGGGGGACGGGCCCAGCCAAAAGGCAGAGGAGGAGGTCAAGCTCCATTTGCCTTTGGCCCCGGGGGCCGTGAAGATCCCCGGGTCCCCGACCGAGACCCAACCGGGACTGTTGGTCCAGATTCGTGGAGTCTCGATGGGAACCAACTGCGTCGCTGTCTCTCGTATCAACGTGCTACACGTCCTTTCATGCTCCCACCTGCAGCAGGTTCTTTCCATGTGCCGTGAGTTACACCAGGTGGCAAAGGTGCCGACTTGCGTTTTTCTAAAATCACAAAAAACACGTCAGGCAGGTCTGATACAAGATGTTGGCAGGTGATGTGGATTTAAGACCTCACTCACGTGCAGGTGTGAACGAAACAGTTTCGACATCGTATATATCTGCCCATGCCTGTTGTTGTAAGAGAGGTGGATGCAGGAAAAGCAAAAGAGGAAGTCGTGGCCAAATAAGTGGTGATGCAACCTCTGTGCCGGTCGACCTGCAACGATGAGGCCAATACGATACACGTAGTTCACAGGATGGCCACTTGAGGCAGGCTCCAAAAGTGAGTCACTCCCCATCGGCTCCTATGTTAAAATGGTTGAGAGGTGGGGAAATTGGGGATACTCAAGGGGCGTGGCCTCTTGAGTGACACCTGGGCCGATCTTCTGCGGATGCTATGACGGCACCGTGGGCCCGCCCCCAGCTCTACCTGTGCTCCACCTCTTTGCCCATCTTTGGGCTGAACCAGGAAGTAGGAGGAGTTAACGAGTGACCCGCCCACATTTACGGTCTATGTTGAGAAGCCATTTGCCTCATAAGCTGATGCTGACAAGAAGCTTCTATTATTATTGTTTGTATTATCACTCATTGTACATATGCCCATATTAGAAACAGTTGTGTCAGTGTGCACATACACATCGGTGAACAGCTTTCATAGGAATATACGTGGCCCCGCCTCCAATATCTCCAGTTCTTATAATTACATTTAATTTTGCTTGTCTATCTTTTGTCATATCAATAATCAAACGGAAACGAGGCTGTACAGTTTCCACACACACTTGCGTGTGATCTGACGATGGAAAGGTATTTTGGAAAGTTTGATGGATGATGTGTATCTTACTGAAATCGGGCCTTTCGGCAGAATGAGTTTTTCAAAATAAAGTGTCAGCCATCTGAGGAACATGGAGCATTTATTTTTCTCTGCGAATGAAATCTGAAATCTCGGCTATCAGACTCTGAGCCGCCCGTGCGTCCGCTTGTTTGTTGTGTTTGGACCCGGTTCCCTCAACCCGCCGTGCTTCAGCCTTGACTCACGTCGGACGGCGACGCCGGCGCTTTGTGATCACGCCTCGGCCCGATCCGCACAATAAACCGCGCAATCAAGACAGCGGGCGGAGCGCGAGTGTTTCTGTGACTTTATCGCTGCCCTCAAGGTTTGTCCAACTTCCCCTTTATGTCAACAACCACCGACGGGTCCCTCTAACGGTCACATGCGAGGGGTGTCAGTGTGGGACCCCGGTGTCAAAAGCAGTTAAATGGCGGCTCGTTGGTTTAATGACCACGTGACATTAGGTATGGGAGAAGCCTGAGGTTATATACAACACGGCTGGAGCCAGACAGAGTGTCTGCCAATCCAGGCCTGTTTTTCTCACTCAGTCTCACCCATTAACAAGCTGTACCACCACCACCACCCCCCCCCCCCCCCCCCCCCCCCCGGGGGGGCCCCCCCCCCCCCCCCCCCCCCCCCCTCAGGGAGGACTGGACTGGTCCAAACCATTGCTAAAGGGGGGGGGGGAAACACTAAGACTTCCTGCTCAGATCAAAGAGCAGAGGACAACTTAAGCTATGTTCGTACGGGATGTGTTTCCAAATCAAAACTATCCTCGTCTACACAGTTTTGCTAAGTGGAAATGCTGCAGTGCCACTTTTTGACCAGTAGGTGGCAGTAGCGCTCTCATTTGACCGAAGTTCCTCGTACTTCCTGACGATCTTGTGAGGATTATAAGAAACCACATCGCTGCTCATCCCCACGCTTATTTCTATTCTGTTCTATCGAGGGTTAAAATTGTGCAGAACCAAGGGGCGTGGCCTCTGTACTTGATACCTGGGCCGACCTGCCGAGCTCTGTGGATGCTGCGACAGCACCATGGGTCCACTCCCGGCTCTACCTGTGCAATTTCGGATGAAACAGGAAGTAGGAGGAGTTAACGAGTGAAGCGCCCACTACGAGCCACTCCGGCAACTCTGCAGAAACCTTTGGGTGACGTCACAGACGCTGCGTTCATCTTGATACACAAAGCCTATAGCCTGGGCCTGGTGTATACTCATGACGGTGTTGACCCATTGTCGAAAACATGACATCATGCGACCCAAAGGCCAAAATACAACAAAATTGCCTACCTCAGCATAAACTCTGTTGGTATTGTTTCCCCAAACGAATCAAAGTTTGTTCATTCAAGTCAGAATTTCACCAACAGCTGGAGACAATGTGATCACTCAGAGGGTTAAGAACAAAGACCACCTCTGTGACTGACGGCATTTTTTGCCAAAGGGTGGGATCACAGATCGTCGAGGGCGGTGAGAGATTCTTGTTGCGAGGTTTCGCAGCGTTAGCTAACGTCTCAATAAATCTCCGGCTCCAAACGTTAGAGCAGAACCAGCTAACGTCGACCAGTTGTTGGGTTGAAGCTTTAAAGCGACTGTAAAAGCCTCACTGACAATAAACAGCTATTTTGTTGATGGGACCAACGTGGGAGAACTCAAATCTAAAAACACGATTGCGTCTTTACCTTTGACATTAAGCCCCGGACTTGTGGCTTCGTGGTTATTTGGTTGCTGGTTCAATCACAACTCCGGGCACAGACGCTCTCCACTCGTTAGCCTTGCTAACGACCCTCATTCCCCGGCGTTTGGCGAACACATGGCCCATCCCAACCGTCGCAGGCCTCCATTCATTAAGATCCCTCGTTTCATGACTCCGCGCGTTTCATGAATTATACCGGCCTTAAATGCCGAGTCAGCGCCGGATCTGCTGCGAGTTATCCCGCGATGCGGTTTGAAATCGACGCGACGGGTCTGGTGGTACGAGCCTAACGGGGGGGGGGGCCAAACGAGGGACCGCGCTCCACATCACATCGTCCACTTAGCCCCCTGTTTGGGGGGACGAGATAGATGTGGACAAGCACGTCCGACCACCCTGCTCTTCAAAAGGCGCCGAGTCGCCGCCGCGTTGCGGAACAGAGGGAAGCCATTGCGTGTTCCCGCAGGCTGCCACACGGATCGGCGTCTCCTGTTGAGGGACGAGCACAAAGGAGGCGCAGACTTCCATCGCCTGCAGGTACAATGTCGCCTGTCACATGGACACTTAGCGTCTTCAACACCTCGGTAACTGCACAGGAGATGGAGGGGGTGGGCGGGGGGGGGTGCGGGGGACGGGGGGAGCGTGGCAACATCCTGAGTTACAACAGGAAAACCTCTTTGGACAATGTGTTGTTGTTTTTTACAGAGACTGTTTATAAAGATGGACGGAGCGTCGGTGGCGTCACCTCCGGGTTTCTGCAGAGTGCTGATGAAGCTCACAGAGGGCGGTCCACTCGTCGCCATCTTGCCCATGCCCAACTAACTCCACCTACTTTCTGGTTCTTCCAAAAATTGGGCAAAAAGAGGTTCTGTTCCACCGCCCACAGAAGGTCGGCCCAGGTGTCCCTCAAGAGGCCACGCCCCAAATTACGCATACTTTCATGCAAATTCAACGATGTTAAATGCCACTTGGAAATCAACTCTTGAAAATCAAGAAATATACAACCGGTGCTTATAAGGCTCTGAGTGGGCTGGTTTCCAGTTAACTCCTCCTACTTCCTGGTTCTTCCGCAAAAGGGCAAAGGGGCGGAGCACAGCTGGGGTGGACCCATGCTTCTGTCACAACATGCGCAGAACCCGGCAGGTCGGCCCAGATGTCACTCAAGAGGCCGCCGCCCTTATGTATGCACAATTCCTAACCTTGATAGAATAAGAATAAGCGAGTTTGCACACAAAAAAAACAAAAATCACGCTACATCCAGTTGTCGTGGCAACAAAGGTGACTGATCGAGACCAAATCTTTAACCCACCTCTGAAGTTGCTCATTTTAACACGGGAGTTTACGAGGATTGAGCCCCAAGTTGAATCCACTTCCGTATCGGCCTCATCCGGAGGTTGCCCTAAACAGTGGGATTAAGACTCTGGTCTGCAAACCATCTGCCCTACATACCCCCTGACGCTTGGTGCAGCTCATTAGCCGGCACACAGGAGAGGAGGTGCATCGGCGGGCGGCGCCGATACATGTGGAAACCATTTTGATTTCACCTGGCGGCACCGCTACAGTCGAGAGTACGGTCGGAGGAAGTGGCCTGTTTGGGATTTGGAGCTCTCTTACTAATTGGTGGCCGTGGACCAACCGGTTGCAGGATAGGACCAAGTTCACGGAGTTGAGAGAGAGAGAGAGAGAGAGAGAAAGAGAGAGAGCGAGGTTGTCTCTTTAGCACATTGAGGCGATTAGCTCGCATCCACATCTGCTCCGTGCCAGCTGTTTGACAGAATCCCTCACGGTGCACGGAGCAGGCTGCCACGTACGTCTGTGATCAAGACCGTTTGAAGTCTGCGTTATTTCCAGTCAGCGCTGACGGTCCAGATTCCTGCTCCGGCGCTGCGCTTGATATTCTCCAAAGCTCTGGCAAAAACAAAGCGTCAGCCATCACCGGCTTTTCATGTTGTCTCCAGACGCGTGCAGCCGTCGGCAGAGGCGTGAGACACCGAGAGTGAGGTCCAATGCCAGTTTCTCAGGTTGTCCCTCGGCGAGACGTGAGATCAGAACATAACATGATCGAGTGGGAGGAGATGGTTCTTTCAAAGGTGTGGTGCGACCGAGCAGCAACCTGCAATGAGTCCAACGTGGAAGTGGAAATACTTGGAGTTCACATGGTGGCCACTTGAAGCTGCCTCCAGTGAGTCAATCCCCAACAGACTCTCGTGTAACAATAATTTTTATATTTTATATTTATATTAAGATGCTGCTACATTTGCACTATTCACTTTTTAACTTTTTCTTACTTTTTTAGCTTTTTTCCTCTTTTTTGTGAATACGTTTTACTTCTTACTCCTATCATTAGCAGTAGTATATGTTAAATGTATGCACCAATTCACCACAGCAAATTCCTGGTATGTGAAAACAGCTTGGCGAATAAAGAAATTCTGATTCTGATTCTGATTCTGATTAAGAGGTGAGTGAAACATGTTTAGAGCCTGATACAATCTACAGTTTTGTATCAGTCAAAAACTGTTTTTTTTTGTTTTTTTCGAACTTTATGAACTGATGTGTTCATCAAGAGGCAGTGTTCCTTTAAAATATATATATCATCAATTATTATCATTATAAAATTACAATGCATCATTATAACTTTGATCTTTTCCGCTTTGATGATTTTGTTGTGTTTTCTAGTCACACAAATGTTTTAACGTGTTTGGAACTTTGCAAACATCTTTTTTTGTTTCTCTTTCCTTCTTCTTCTTCTTCTTCTTCTTCTTCTTCTTCTTCTTCTTCGTCTCTGAGAAAATATCATGAGCCCTGAAACTAAACAACACGGCGACATGCTGTTCCTCAACCAGATGCAAACTCCAAACAAAAGGGCGTCGTAACCAGCAGGAGTGGTGGTGGTGGTGGGGGGGGGGGGGGGGGTGGGGGGGGGGGGGGTAAAGGTCAGTGTCAGTGCAAAGGCCAAAAATAAACAAAGGAGGATCCACCGGTGCTGAGCAGGCTGAGGTCAAGCACCAGGTACAGGGAAGTGAAGTAAGTCTCGGAGACGCGGCGCCGTCCCTGTTGATGAATCCTTCATCTGCAGACCATGAAACATTCATATAGATAAAAATGTAAACTCATCTTATCTCCACCTGAATTATATTACGCGTGGGTCATCTTAACTCATTTCTCTGACAGATTTTCCAACTCCCCGTCTGCATTCTATTTTAATCACAGACTGCGAAATGCGTAAGAGACTGTCATCACTTTTTATACGTCTAGAGTTCAGGGGGGCGAGTGAAGCAGCTTTGATTGCAATGTCTGAACAACCAGGCTTCAGAGAAATCTTCAAATTAGAGATGATTTACATTTGATTTAGATGCGATTCGCGTTCCCCAGAGGACAAACCCTTATATTGTAATACATGTAGAAAGTATCTATAAAAAAAACAAAACAACTACTTCTATGACACAGTATCTGTTACCGCCAAGTGACGACCTCCAGGCCTGACGGATGAGGCTTGAAAAACGTGCAGTACACAGAGTGGCCATTAGAGGGTGTCTCCAAAAGCGAGTCAACCCCCGTAGACTCC
>JAFBJT010108796.1:15316-29200 GCA_016785325.1 Chascanopsetta lugubris
GCGGGGGTGGGGGGGGGGGGGGGGGGGGGGGGGGGGGGGGGGGGGGGGGGGGGGGGGGGGGGGGGGCGGGTGTCGCGGGGGGTCAGACGGGGTTAAGATGGTGAAATTGCAGCAGGTGCAAAGGGTGTGACCTGAAAGAAAGAGTGAATGAATGAATGAATGAATGAATGAATGAAATGGATGGCTGAATGAATGAATACATGAATGATTGAATCAATCAATCAGTCGAATGAATGGATGAAGGAATGAGTGAATAAATCAAATGAATGAATGAATGAATGAATGTTGATAGGACCTTCAACAACAACAACAACAACGAGGACGACAGTGAAGCAACAATAACAATAACAGCATGAATGTGGATCTTTGATTCCATTGGAGGTCAAAGGTCACGATCAGCCGCCATGACACAATCAATCAGCGGATCAATTCACGCTGTAACTGTGTTGAGCATTTATTCAAATGATGGATTATTTATTGTCATTATTGATCTATTTATCACTTCATTCCATGGGTGGATGTAGCTCTGCGCAAGAGCGTGCGTTTTGATTGCATGAGGTCATGGGTTCAGTTCCCATCCTCCCTCACGTGTATGTTGCCTTGAATAAAGTCATCTTTGTAGAATTGTCAAATCAATATATTGATTTTAACAACGACCAATAACACCGTGAGAGCTGCGTATCGATCCTTTATCGGCTCAACTCTTGTTCATACTCAGAAGTCTGTTTCCTGTCGATGTGTCGTCTGCTCCTCATGGTGTCGATCAGATTTAAAGAGAGTTGAAATCTAATCTCTCGCTCTAACTCAGAGCTGCAGGAATCTGTGGCGGAACACACACACA
Source organism: Chascanopsetta lugubris (assembly GCA_016785325.1). Classification (NCBI taxonomy): domain Eukaryota; kingdom Metazoa; phylum Chordata; class Actinopteri; order Pleuronectiformes; family Bothidae; genus Chascanopsetta; species Chascanopsetta lugubris. Next base: position 16,158 of record JAFBJT010108796.1, read on the forward strand.
CACACACACACACACACACACACACACACACACACACACAGGTGTCATCACACAGGCTGTTGATCTGTTGGATCTGCAGCTCACATTCCTCTGTGACGTGTTCCAACGCAGCCTCCGCTCTGACACGACGCCTCCGGGGGGAAACGAACCCTCCTCATTCTGATCCACCCCCCCCCCTCTCCCCCTCTCTCCCTTCCTCCCTCCCTCCCCCTCTCTCTCTCTCTCTGCCTCAGGGTCATCCAGCTGTGCATAGGTTTTTCAAGGAAACAGGCTCTGGGTCACATCCCGCTGGGACTAGAAACAACACACGATGAAGCAGAAGAAAAAACCAAGTTGGGTCAGAGGACAGAGACAGACGGCTCCTTAAAGTCTTTGCTCTCGATTCATTTGTTACTGAAGGAGGATTCCACAGAGACACAAGAACAACACACACATCCATTTATCTATTCATCTATACACACACACACACACACACACACACACACACACACACACACACACACACACACACATATATATATATATATATATATAGCTCAAAGACAGTTGTAACCGTAGGTGTGTGTCAGTGGGTCAGACACTTCTAGTGCTGTAGAAGACACACACACACACACACGCACACACACACACACACACCCTCCCACAACAAGTCACTGCTGTCCCCGGCTATCTGGCCCCACACAGCACAGAGGTAAAGGTACAGTGTGTGTGTGTGTGTGTGTGTGTGTGTGTGTGTGTCTCCAGAGCACGGCACCTCATAACTCAGAGATCTCGGTTTAGAACCCGTGCGCTCCCCTGTAGAAATACCTCGTCAGGTGAGGTGAAGCCCCTCCACCTCAGGAATGTACTGCACCCACCCACTCCACCTCCACCCCCCCCCTCCCCCCACTTAGTCACCCACCGCCCCAAAATCCCTGCCATTGTGTGTGTGTGTGTGGGGGGGGGGGGGGGGGGGGGGGGGGGGGGGGGGTTCTTTTCAGAGTCTAACAGACTGAGGGATGTCGGGTGTCGCCCTGCTGTTTCCATTTAAAGCTGAAAGGAGGAACATGGAGGTAGAGATGTTACTGCAGAACACACACACACACACACACACACACACACACACACACACTCGTATGTATGTATAAATACTGCGTGTGCACATGTATGTGCAATATTCCCATCGTAGTACCGGTGCAACCTGTGTTTACCTGTCCGTTCGAAAAGTTCTCAGCCTCGCCCTGAAAACATCTCAGCAGAGAAACAGCTGCTCCTCCACAATGTGCGACCTCTTGGTCTGGGTCGGGCTGAGAACTTTTCGAACCACGGCAATAACGTTTACTCCACTTATGCATATATTACACTCATTTGCGTACACGCAGTTCTGCCCGGCAACCATTTACACTTTATGTTCGGTATGTTTTTTTTTTTTTAGCACAATGACATTTTTTATTCTTTTCATTGTCATACTTTTATTATATGTATGATAAGATATAATATTTCAGTATATATGTACATGTAGTATTTTTTGCATGATCTTATCTCTCATTTTTCACTCATTTCATGCTTTAACTGTGATATCTATGATCTTGACGAGGCAAAGATATGACACTGTAAATCCCACTGGGAGAAATAAAATATTAAAATGATCATTTTTAACACAGATATCACGTGTATTATAGTGACGTTAGGGGTTTAAATACAGAGTTACGCCTTTAACCCACTACAAAGGAGGTTCATGTCCTCGCTCGGGTCCTGAATTACCTATGATATATTTTTGATGAAAATGGGTTCGGGGGGTTTGAGAATCACTTCAGAGATTCTCCGACCTCATGAAGAATGAAGTCGACTCTGGAGATCGGGGCAGAAAATGAACAAATTGCAGCAGCGACTCATTAAACAATGAATTCACATGATTAATTTGTGCGTTGGCGTTCAGAGAATCCTTTGAAGTGTGGTTGTTGATCACTTTACCGATAAACGTTGGGAATGCACCTTTACTCGTATTCCTTGGAGCCCTTTTCGTAACTCTTGGCTCTAAACCCAAATTTTGCCACATACCTGGGTGTGGTGACTATTTTTATTTTTTTTATTTTTTACGACTAGAGCCAGTGGGCGGCGCCTCCTCGGGTGCTCGCCTCTCATTGGCTGCTGCCGTCCTCTAAAACACCTCAGTACCTGGATGAGGTGAGAGGGGACAAACAGTGGGAGAGGACGCAGGGAGCGGCTTCACACCTTCACACGCCACTCTGGGTTGTTTGGTTCGCGGCGAGGAGCCCACAAGGTGAGTGACGCTTTAAAGGTGCAGTGTGTACGATTTCGGCCATTTCTGTCACTTCCGAAAATGCTACAAAACAATAACGTGTGAATTTATAATCACCCACATGTGTACATTTCTTTTACATTACCTTTAAATGAGACCTTTAATGTAGCTTAACATGAGGAGCGGGTCCTCTCGATGGGGGGCCGCCATGTTTTTTTTTTTTTAACTGAGCGGCGGCACCAAACGTCCTTTGATGACAACTGAAGTTGGCCGTAGGTTCTCCTGCATGTTTAAGAAGGGTGGGGGTGAGGTGATGGATGCAACTTCACCTCTCGATGTCACCAAATCTTACACACTGCACCTTTAATGAGCCACGAGCGAGAAAGTCAAAATGGAGAAATGGGCGCATTGGTGTAAAGAGATGCATGAAAGAAGGGGGGGAAACTATCACAAAGGTCCAGGTGTGCAGGGGGTGGAGGTGGGTGGGTGGAGGGGGGGGGGAGGGGGAGTTGAGGGGGGCTCGTTGGTGTTGTGTTTCCCCCCGGAGTGGGACTGGAGGCTCGGGGAGGTGCCGTGGTTGAGGGGGGGTTGCATCACCGACGGGGCCTGTGATAACGTGCCAGGGCGCGGGATTTCGACAGCAAGCCTGAAAGCCTGGAGCCACAGGGGCGAGCGAGAGAGAGAGAGAGAGAGAGAGAGAGAGAGAGAGAGAGAGAGAGGCAGGCCTGGTCTCGCTCACACTCCAAAAAAAAAAAAAAAAGGGAGAGGCCCACGTCCAATTGCGGCGCCTCAACCTCCGAGGCTTCCTCATAAATCACAGCGTCCAGGTGCCACGGCGACAGTCAAGCTCCAGGCCTTTCCCTGACTTTTATTTTGAAAAATATATATACCGGTACGTGTGAATTTTATTTGTTGTCACGTGAAAACTAAATAAATCTTGTGCCTCCTCCCCCAGACTCCTCCCGCCTCCCGCCGCCTCCGAGACTATCCCATGTGTTCTATCCTTCATTCCACCGGAGTCTGTATCTGCACTCGACCAGATTTCAGTGGTGTGAAGTGTAAGAGACATGGGGATGTGACTTCAGGAGTTCACTTCCTGCTGCCACGTGTGGGATGTGACCCCAGCAGTCTGATCATGTGACACGGTGATATGAATAAATTCAACCCTGACCCGCCGCTGCTTCCGTGTCTCTCGAGTTCTTCCCGCGAGTGCAACGCCGTGAATCATTGCGGCGCCATGACACCGCCCACTCCCAACACACCCTGCTTTTTTTTTGTTTACCGACTGATTGATATATATTTTATTTATTTGTATTTATTTTTCTCACTCCGCCCACGCAAAACAACCTTTCGCGCTGTTTGGCAAATGAAAGCGATTCACAGTTGAAAAACGTGCCACCGCGCTGTGAGCCCACACAACGAGAGAATCAGGAAACATCAGCTGCAGGAGAGATGCGCCTCTGCGCCGCTGCACATCAAAGCCAGTGACTGCAGCGTAATAACATTACCTCTATTTAACATTATCTCTATGAAACATTATCTCACTGCAACACTTTGATCATATGTACGTAGGCGCAGGTTATATATTTCGTCTAGCTCAGCACATTTAAGTGCGGGATATTTCAGCCAGCTCAAATGATCAATAAAGTAAAGTCAATCAATGGTTTTACATAAACAATGAATAAGTCAGTAACAACACAACATGTACATGCGTGTTTATGTAAACGAATGTTTATTTCATCGAGCTCAGCATATTAAAGTGCGGGATATTTCAATGTGTAATATAATTACATGCATACGTGTTTATGGAAGTTTGGGTTTATTGTTTGCATAAATATATTTACAGAAACAATAAATAAATAAAAATGCAACATATTGCCTCTCGATACAAACACATGGGAGCAGTGTGACATCCGGCCGACCCGCGGTGATGCATGAGAGCATGTACACAGATGTAAACACAGTTATTCTCCCCGATGGCGTCGACACGTGTGCATCTCTGTGAGTAAACAACATGGAGACGGGCGGGAGAGGGAAACCAAGAACGATGGCGAGTCAGGACCCTGTCGTGAATATTTAAAGACGTAAGTGCATCATCCGAAAGATAATCATATTTTATGTGGCGTGAATATCAACGCACTTTCTGAAGTTTGTAAAAACACTTTTGTGTCAATTCACAAAATCGTTGCTGGCGGAAATGCTCCTCAAAGTCAATATTCAGTCTTTGAACACGCAAACGCCTTTGATGTTCAGATTGGAAACTGCTTCCGTTGAATGCCTTTGATATGTCTGTGATATCAAAGAACACACTCCTTTGAAGTTTTCACACAAAGCTTTATTGATCCGCGTGTTGACAAAGCACAGACACAAATTTGAAAACGTTATGTCCGTAAAGGAGGATCAAAACGACGAACCGATCGCACGTCCAATCAAAGGCACTGCCGGATCAAAGCCGCTCCTGATTTCACGGCACAATCAAAAGAAAACTGCTGCTTTACAGGTGTTACAGGTGATTTAGAGCGGGTGTCGGCATTGATGGTCGAAGTGGGTACACGCCATGTGCAGTACCTGGGTCCACCCACTGTGGCAATGGAGGCAACCATTGGCAACCCATGTGGCTGGATGGGCTGCTGGGGTATCTGCGTCGTTTGTCCTGCTGCCCCTAGGGGGCGGGCCTGAGGGACACGACCGTGCCAGACCGGACAACAGGCTTCCCTGGCAGGGGTGGACTGCAGAGCTGGCAGCAGGTGGTGCACACTCACTATCTGCCCTCCCCTGTGGGGGTGGATGTAATCAGCTCGGAAGCAGCCAGCTGCTTGTCTGCCTCCGGGAGGCCACACTGGCCGAGTCGCCGTCTAGACACAAGGACTCCTGAGCCTGATGGAGCTCCTCCGGTCGAGGCGCCGGGCCTCTCCAGCATCACCCTCTTCTCCACGTGCCATCGGGACCAGACAGCCATCTTGGCTGTGCGGCGCTTTGGTCCCGTTGCCTTTGATGTAAGCAGTGTTTCCTTTGATGTAGAGGGAAAGGCAACCCTGCACAGGGATTTGCTCCATAAGGTTCCGCTCATCGCACATGCCATTTTTAGTTCTGTGGCCAAATCTCACGTTCCGCCTGCAGTTGGTTTTCGCCTCTTCGGCAGAAATGAAAGTGTGGAAATTGTGCCTCCTCTTCGCTTTTCCGCTGCTGAGTTCGACGCTGGCAGAAGACACAGGTGAGAGCGAGCGAGTGCCGCTACATCAGCATTTCTAACCGACGTGCTGATTTGCCCCGAGGTGAAAATGTCGGTTGTTTGGTTTCTGTTCCCTGCAGCCGAGAGGTTTCGCGCTTTGACACGAGCGGGAGTCGCTAATTGAGAGCGCAGCTAAGCTAACGCTAAAGGGATCGTTGTTGGCAAGTGTTGTTGGGGCGACCGCTGAAGATAGTCCGAGGCGAAACCGTTAGCTTCAGACTTCTGACCGGGTGAATGATTCCTATTGGACGACCCTGAAGCTCAGCTGCGCAATTGTCGGTACTTTGCATCGGAATTTGGACGATCGTTGAAAAGAAGCCGTGCGGCAAACGCAAGGATACGCGCGCTAGCGTTAGCCGCTCCGCACATTTAGGTCTTTTATCGAAAAAGTCGTCGAACATTTGAAAACAACTTTGAGGTCATAAAAGCACTGGCATGCCGACTCACCTCTTGGTGGCATCTTCTTCAGTGGCGGAGGACCTGGGTGTCCATCAGCTGCAGCGTCTGGTGGCGCTGCTGACGAGCAAGGAGTGCAAGGACCTCCTGGTGGCGCTCTCTCACCCGGAGGAGAACATCTTCCAGCACCTGGATCGCCTCTCACCCGAGAAGAACCCGCTGGATCTTCCGCCTCGAGCCAAGAGAGACACATCCTCCTCCTCTCCCCCCTCCTCCTCCTCCTCCTCCTCTCCCCCCTCCTCCCCCTCCTCCTCCTCCTCCTCCTCCTCCTCCGCAGGTTCGTAGCGAAACAACCTGAAACTTTTTCTTGTCCGATGAATTCGGGTGATGTCTTATCGCAGGTGTTCGGAGTTGGAGGGCAAACGAGACAGCAGCGCTCAGATAACGGAGGGGAGGTAATGAGGCGGACGTGTCGGAGGAGTCTGTCCCGAGACCTGTCTGTGTCTCAGTCTGTCAGACACCCGTCTGCCTGCCTGCCCGCCCGCCCGTCTGTCTGTCTGTCCGCCCGTCTGTCTGTCTGCCTGTCTGTCTGCCTGCGTCAGACGCCTATGCTCTGTGTTGAGCAGAGATCTCGGAGGCTCAGTGCCGCGACGCTCTGACAGAATGGCTGCTGACGTACGGCGAGCGCATCTACTACGACAGGCTGTCCCGCGGCCTGCAGCACATCGGCAGATCCGACATCGCCATCGGTGAGAGACACGAGGAGAGAGAGAGCGGCTCACGGCGCCCGTTAATGAGGGATTAAAGGTGCAGTGCGTAGGACGAGGGGATGTCCAACGGGGAGGTCGCGTGCTGCAGCTGGTGATAAGAAAAATGTAATACTTACAACTCGGTACTTCCTCTTTCTGTGCAGTCATCTGAATATCTTATCAAACTCCAACATGGAGGCTGTTCAGCAAAAGGTCAGGTTTGATTAATTCAAATAACTAATAACAACAACAACAACAACAACAACAATAATAAACAGCTCCTGTACAAATTTAGAGACGGAACGGTGTTGGAGGGCCGCTGTTTGATTGACAGGTGAACTCTACAGTAACTGCATTAGAGCAGAAGACATGAAGCAAGGAGGTCAAAGGTCACAGCTCCTGACGCGCAGCCCGCTGACGCTAATGATTATTGATTGTAACCGGAGCATGAATTCATTACCGGGCTCGTGTTGCAGCGAGGCCTCAGACCTCCCGTCGTCCTCAGGGTGGATCCTCCTGCACCGTCGTTCCTGGAGTCGGCGGTGGGGAGCGGGCCGGCGGGCCAGCGGGCCGGCGGGCCGGCGGTGGGCGGTGGCGGCCCCCCATCGGGATGACGCTCTGTCGTCTGACCCTCTGTGACAGGCGGAGCTTAAGTCCGGGCTTCGACCACAGAGGCTTTCTGCAACAAGTAACTGTGTATCCTTGTGTTTTACATTGACTCGTCAATAATGCAGATAACAATCATTTAGAGCCACGTCACGGAGGCGGCCATGTTGGACCACCATGTTTTTACAGTGGCCCAGAATGGATGTATGTGTGTGTGTGTGGAGTGAAGCTGCAAATGGAACCAAATTCCCTTCAATTCATTTCATGTGGATTCATACAGATTTCATCCTCCCCCTTGTCGCTGGTTTCTCATTAAAGGTGCAGTGTGTTCATTTTTCCATTACTTTGCACAGAAATCTAATAGATGAAGTGATTTCACTGTATTTAACCACCTGGATCTGCTCTTCATATTTACACCTGGAGCCGGTCCTCTCGCCGGAGGCGGCCATGTTTTTACAGCCCAGAATACCAGTAAGTATGCAGTACGTCCACTCTGGGCTACTGTAAAAACATGGCGGCCCCCGTAGAGAGGACCCACTCCTCATGTAAATATACATGAAGAGGCTCATTGAAGGGTGATGGGGAAAAAAAAAACAAAAAAAACAAAACTCAAACATTGAGGTCGTTATGAATTCCTGAAAATGTCAAGTGACGAAAATGGCCGCAATTTTCCACACTGCACCTTTAAGGGTTAATGATAACTGAAGGCTTCGGTAATGGGAGCGAGCCGCTCTCACACGTGGTGGAGGACCTGAGTCGAGTCGACCTGACTCTCGCCATCACACCTGCTACACACGATCATACCTTCAGAGTGGACACACACACACACACACACACACACGTACACACACGTACACACACACACACGTACTTGAGTCCATCATTACAAAGCCTCAGCCTCATGCGCCATGGAAACCGTGATCATCCATTGTGGACCATTATCCAGCCGCTGTCACTTCCTGTTTGTCCTCAACAAAACCACACGACTTCCTGCTAATGAACCTTCAGGCCGAGGTGACGGTTCAATTCCCTCCAGCTCAGCTGATGGAGCGTGTGGCTGTGACACTGCTGCTGAAAGCCCAGGGAGCGTGCGAGGTCATCTCTCTCTCTCTCTCTCTCTCCCTCTCTCTCTCTCCTGAGTCACAATACGAGGTCAGAGGTCACACTCACACATTTGTTACCACGACAACTAAGCGACGAGGCAGAAACACAAACAATTCTAGGTCGCACCATTAAAAGCCCCGTTCTTGAAGCCTTCACTTATCATCAACACTTAAAGGGCATGTGGTGTGTCCATTCTGGGCTCCTGTAAAAACATGGTGGTGCAACACGACCGCCTCCATGATGAGGAGCGGCTCCGGGTGAAAACATGAAGGGCTCTTTCAGGTGGTTTAACACGGTGAAATCACTTCGTTTATTTATTTTTCACTAAAAAAAAAGTAATGGGTGAAATGTACATACTGCACCTTTAATTCAATCAATCACCGGCTAGTGGTGGTAAAATCAAATCTCCCATTAATCCTTGTGAATTCCATTGTCTGTTGTAACTTGAAATGGACTGAAAGGACACACACACACACACACACACACACACACACACACACACACACACACCACCTTGTGCAGTGGAGTAAATACCGACTCTGCTGCTGCTGCTGCTATACAACCTGCCACACAGCATCTGGGTTACCTGTTGCCTAGCAACCCCCCGCTACTCAAATCACTCTATTCTTCCGTCTCTTACATGTGGACTAATGGCCACTTCAAAAAAAAAAAAAAAAATGAACACACACACACACACACACACACACACACACACACACACACACACACCACCACCTTGTGCAGTGGAGTAAACACCGATTCTGCTGCTGCTGCTGCTGCTGCTGCTGCTGCTGCTGCTATACAACCTGCCACACAGCATCTGGGTTACCTGTTGCCTAGCAACCCCCCGCTACTCAAATCACTCTATTCTTCCGTCTCTTACATGTGGACTAATGGCCACTTCAAAAAAAAAATAAATAAATGAAACTCATGCTGTTAATAAGTCCTTCATGCTGCATTCATTAGCGCCTCCTGTGGGTGGTTTTGTTGGTAATAAATGTTTCTATTTATTTATAATGGACTCGTCAAACGTTGGCTTCCATTGGCTCTCAGAGGGAAACCGGCTTTGGCACCCGTCACTGTGACATCACTGTTTTAAAGGTGCAGCGGGTGGGGTTCAGTGACATCTAGAGGTCGAGTTGCATGTTGGAGGCCAAGCGGCGACCTCTGGGGCTGACGGAGGGAAGTGGAAAAATGTGCAGTTCACAGGGTGGCCACTTGAGGCAGGCTCCAAAAGCAAGTCAATCCTCATAGACTCCCGTGTTAAAATATGGGGTCCGCCATGTTTTTACAGTGGACCAGAGTGGACATACTGAGCGTCTCTCGAGTGTGAATGAGCTGATGGATACCACACGCAACTTCACCCCTAGGAGTCGCCACATCTTACTCGCCGCACCTTTAAAACGACCATTCAATCCAGATCCGTCGTGACTCCGACCACATCCTTCACAACAACTCCACTCGAGTGCATCGCGAAAAGGGCAGAGCGCGGCCATGGCGACGATGACGACGCCCGTGACGCCAACTCCCGCTTAGACAACAATGAAGCAAAGCTGGCGACAAAAAGCGCCTTTGTCCTCCGGCCTCTTTCAGTTCCGCCGAAAGCTGCTCATGTGCTCCGACTTACTCCGACTGCGCCGGAGATTAAAGCCGGAGTCGTCGGGATTTCAGCCGATCTCGAGCGCGCGACGGGAAGAACGGCACGACCGCGCATTCTTCGGGGTCAGCTTCAGCCCCCCCCCCCCCCGAAGGAACTGGAGTTGCGTTGTTCCACGTGTGAGCTGTGCACCCGGACCCCGTGTCGGCGCAGCGGGCGGAACGCGCTAAGAGCGTTAGCGCGGGCGGCGCGAGCCTCTGACCTCTCACAGGCCCGTCCAGACCATCGGTCGACCCGGGGAAATGTGCTCAGGCCGCCGAGTTCTCCGCCGAGGCCGACTCAGTGACGCTACGCTGAAGAAAAGCGAGACGGGAGTACGGCGCCGATGCCTGACTCCTCCTACTTCCTGGTCCATCCGAAAGAGGGCTAAAGAGGCGGAGCACAGGTGGAGCGGGAGCGGTGCCGCCACAGCATGCGCAGGACGTGCCAGGTCGGCCCAGGTGTCACTCAAGAGGCCACGCCCCTCTACTATGCAATTCACTCCCCCATACAGTTGTCACATTAAAAAACATGTGACTGATTGAGACCCAAACATTTCATAAGTCCCGCCCCCTTCTTCAGTCACAGTCTGGAGGAGCGGTGTCGCAGGTTGTTCCATTCTCCGAGTGTTAGAGTGGAAAACCAGCTCTGCTCCCGTTTCACTCATGTGTCACATACCCGTATCTTACATCCACACAGTTTAGATTGTCCATTCTGGGCCACTGTGAAAACATGGTGGAGCAACATGGCCGCCTCCTTGGAGAGGACCTGCTCCATCATGAAAAATCACAAACAGCATGTGATTGTTTTGCAATATTTTTTTTTTTTAGAAGTGACAGCAGCTCTCGAAAGTGAGTTAAAGGCGCAGTGTGCGCCTTTAACTCACTGGAAAATCAATCAACGTAAATCAATCAACTTCCTGTTTGGCGCTTTACAATTTCCTCTACGTCGCATTAAGGCTGTGGAGTAGCGTCAATAACACAGACGTGATTCGGAATAAAAAAAAACAGAACAAAGTGCTGTTTCCAATGGCTGCGCGGTTTCCACCTGATAACACCCCCGGGAGGAGGAATGGATCGGTCCAGTGTGTGGACACAGCAGGGGATTGTGGGTCGTCCAGAGGGGAGTTACGACTGGACAAATATTTGAAGTGCAGCACCGTGTTTACCTCAGGCTGAAGCTGCTGCTGCTGCTGCTGCTGCTGCTATTGAATTATGAATCACACAGAGGAGGGAGCCGTCAGAGCCCAAAAGCCACGAGAGCATAGAAACGATATTAAACGAGAGTCTTGAGAAAAAAAAAAAAAAATTTCTTTAAAGGTGCAGTGTGTAAGATGTCATGTTTTTGTTCCTTCTGTGAGTGAAGATATATTATGTATGATAGAGACATGATATCATCTAGTTGTACAGTATAACCTCAAGGTGTGACTCGCTTTTTAGATTTCCCCTCAAATGAGCCCTTTAAAGGTGCAGTGTGTAAGATTTGGTGACCTCCAGGGGTGAAGTTGCACGTTGTATCCATCACCTACAGTTGTCATTTCAACTCAAAAGATGTTTAGTACATCCAGTTTTACTACAGTAAAAAAACATGGCGGCCCCCGCAGAGAGGACCCGCTCCTTATGTAAATACACACTCAAGGGCTCATTTAAGGGAAATGGAGACAAAAATCAAACATTTACGTGATTATAAATTCATGAAAACGTCAGTATGTCATTGTTTTGTAATATTTTTTAGAAGTGACACAAAAAAAAAAAATCGTACACACTGCAGCTTTAAGGAAAACCTGAAGGGGGGATCAATGAAATCGATCGATAGGGGGCGGAAGGAAGGATCCCTGACCTGGGCGGCTCAAAGTAAACAACCCAAGACCGACACGTCTCAGTTGTTAGGACAGATGTTGCATAATTATACCGTGCGTCTGCATCGTTTTAATATTATCAAATCAGCTAAGTACAAATCACAGCAAAGAAATGCAAATATTCCAAAAGTGGGGCTTCGGAAAAGAAAGCTAATCCCAAACACTGAAGAACTTTCTTTTTTTTTTTTTTTTTTAACAGAGTGCAATCACAGCATTTCGCTCCTCCCCTCCTTTGATTTAGCCGCGGTGAAATATATTATCCGGTTTCATCAGTGCATCTCTCGGGGGGATAATTGGATTTGTCTTAATTTAGCCACCGACGGCGGCGGCGGCTCTAATCAGAGCGGGGAGATTCAGAGCGGCGTCTGCGCTCTCCATCGCCTCGTCACTGGAGAAGAAGTCCTTCATTACGGCGCCGGCCGAGTCGCGCCGCTTCTCACCACGACCCTAAATGTTTCACGGCGCCTTGATTTTCCAGAAGGAAAAACAAAACGAACCCCCCCCCCCCCCCCCCCCCCCCCAACCCCCCCCCCCCCCAAAAAAAAAAACGGAGCTAGGGAACGAGTTGAGTTGTCGTGAGGAGGAAGACTTCTACGATGGAGGTGGCCCGAGGTCAAAGGTCATTGGTCCACGGTGGAGATGGTGCTGACCTTGTTGTTCCGGCTGATCCGCCGCTCGGGCCGAGGGCGGGGCAGTTTGGTCTGGATCAGCTCCTCGGGCGTGTTGCCCAGCGGGGGCAGCAGCCTCTTCTTGCTGTTCCTGGTCTCGGGCAGCCACTGCGGCGGCAGCTCGAAGGGGCCGAAGCCGAACTGCGGCGAGTCCTCGGCCTCCGTGGGCGTGGCCGGCGCCACCTGTGACGAGGAGGCGTAGGCGCAGGTGTGGACGGGGGAGCCCCGGGGGGCCGTGACGGCAGGAGGGGCCTCCTTGGTGGTGATGACCAGCCCTCCTCCTCCTCCTCCTCCTGTCCCCCGTTTTTTGGTGACGACCTCGCCTCTCCGGCTCCCCAGTCTGGCCCCGCCCGCTTTTGTAAAAGCGCCGTTTCCTGATCCCTGGGGGGGGGCTTCATTGCCTGCGTCTTCCTCCTCCTCCCCCTCCTCCTCCTCCTCCTCTTCCTCGGAGGGCCTGAAGATCTGCTGCTGCCCGATGTTGAACATCTCCAGCAGTTGGCTCCCGGAGCGTCCGGCCGCCCCCCTCCCCACCGGCTCCCCGATGGCGCCCTC
>JAFBJT010108797.1:0-16388 GCA_016785325.1 Chascanopsetta lugubris
CCCCTCCTCCTCCTCGTCCCCACCCCCCTCCACCCTCATACACTCACAGATACACACTTTTAGACGTTTTTACGCAACTTTACGTACAAAAAGTTTGACACTTTATCACACTTAAAAAAAAAATCGCGACACGTGCCGTAGAGCGTTTTTAAATGGTCGTAAAAACCGTCGTTCGTCTGTCAGGTGATTTTAAAGTCGTGTTTTGTTTAATCTCTTCAACATGTTTGTTGTGTGTTTTTATTAACACAATATATAAAGACGCAACGTTGGTGTGGAAGGTCATGGTCGTGGTGTTTGGGGAAAGATGCTGATATTTAGATGTTTCACTGCGATCCAGACTCGGATATGTCACGTCCGTGTGCGAGGACACGTTTAAAGGGCTATTTCAGCGGTTTTGCTCGGTGCTGCTTTATGTTTATCCGCAATTGAACATGAATGAATGGAGGGGGGAGGAGGCAGAGGAAGGAGTGTAGTGTGGGAGGGAGGGAGGAAAGGAAGAGAAGAGAAGGGGGAAAGGGAAGGAAGGATATTAATTACCAAGAATCCTATTAAGGGAATAATAGCAAAATAGTACATTAGAAATATGGAAGTGGCTTTTAATGTGGAAACGCTGCCAGGCTTATGATAATAAAGTTTAATTCGAGTGTTTGTTTTCCTCAGTGTTGGGCTGCAACAGTCAGTTGATTTAATCAATTAAAATCAATCATTGGCACATAATCTGGTGTTCCATTACTCAGGTCTGTTCAAAGCACATGTTTCCTTATATGGAGGCAGTCATCTGCAGTATGCCAGGGCTGCATCAACCAGTCAATAACTCATTGTTTTTATTAATTGGAAGCTAATTTGCTAATTGATTCATCATGTCTGGATGACACTCGAGCATGTGTCTCCTGAAGTTTAGCAGTAAACGAACTCTATTCGGGCAGCTGCAACGACTAACCGATTAATCACTTATCAATATAGTGGACGACCAATCAGATGTGTGTAATTTCACTGTAAACTGATATTTCTTGCATAGGTAGCTCCCAAGGTTTAATTTTAAAGGAGTTCTTTTAAAGAGTACATGTTGCTTTTCAGATAAGCTGCGGGAAAAATATCAAATGCAGCTCGATTTGATCAAAAACAGACAAATGAATCGATTATTGAAATAGCCGTCAGATGCAACCTTACTGTGATTATGATCCTTTCATTGGCAAATCATTTCCTGTTTACACAAAGTTGGATTGATGAGATTGACAGGTCTTGAGCACACATGCACACACACACACACCACAGTTTACACCAGAGCTCCCCTTCTCATCCACTGCCTGGAAAGCAAGTCTTTAATTCCCGTCGTCCATCTTAACAAGAAGTGATATCATAACTCGTCACCTTCACCCTCCTCGTCTCTTCAGAGTTCAAGGGAAGAAAAAAAAACTTGATCTCACTTTCTTCCCTGTGTCCTCTGAGCAGCCGGAGGAAGAGGAGGAGGGGGGATGGGAAAAAACAAACTGGATAAATGCTTTGAAATGGAAAATGTGATCATTTCACCTCCCACCTCCTTTGTTTGCCCGTTTATTGCCGCAAAGCTGGAGTGCAGAGGAGCAGATGTTTAGCCAAACATGAAGGCGCGGTGCCTCTGTCCTTATGGGGATGGCTTTCCCCTCCTTTCACTGCTGATGCATCTATATGACAGCTGCTTGATTTCATGGAGCTGCTAAGAAGCCATTAGTGGTATCAGTGAATTGAGACGGAACAGTGTCTCTCAGATTTCTACCACTATTACAGCTGTCTATTGTTAGTGTCATTTTGAGCAGATCTGTGTGAGTGTGAGTGAGTGGGCTTGTGCCGTGGCTCTGTGTGTGTGTGTGTGCGCGCAAGTGCTGCAGCTGAACATACAAAGCAACAAGAAGTACTAATATATTTGTGCAGTGTGTTTTCCCATAATTTAAGCGCGAGTGAGCAAGAAGCAAAAGTGGGGGGAAAAAAGAAGAGGGGAATAAATGTGTCAGAGTGCGTTTGCCATGTTGTTTTGAAATGAAAGCACACTGTGCCACCTCAAGCACACTCAAATCAGAGATGTCTCTCTTTGCCAGGGCTAAGAAAACACACACACACACACACACACACACACACCTCTCAGCTGGAGTTTTATTCCTTTTCTCTCTCTCTATCTCTTTCTCTCTTTTTTTTCTCTGTTTCTCTCCGTCTCTCCCTCTCCAATTTGCAACTGTTGTTTCTGAGGAGATAAAGGAGGACTTCCGCTTGACTTGAACATTGAGGAATTAAGGATAGACATAGTTAAGCCCTATTTGCATGTCTACTAAAGTCACAGCAAACGGTTGCTATTGACTAAGCTGATTAGGTGAAATTAGGTTCACGAGCTCCGTGTCTGGGGGTGCTGAATCTGACAGAACTTGGACAGCTTTTGAGACGGCAATCCCATGAGCACACAATGCACTATTCTCTATAATCCCTCACTATTGAATATGGGACTATCTTTTTTTTTTATGTGGAGGAAAATCATAGTTTGGGTCCTTTTAGAAAATGTATCAGGTGTGCATGATGTATCCATGTCGTTGTGTGTACAAGCAACGCTCAAATATGACACAGTGTCGCATTGAATTGGAATCAAATAGGTTATTAAAGGTGCAGTAGAATGTGTTGACATCCAAAGGAAACAGGAAGTCGCCTTCATTTATCATTAAAATGACTTGAAACACAATTTTACTGATGTTTTCGTGAATGTATGTATTGACTTTGTCCCTTTTACATAATAGGGGCAAGTCCTCTGTGGTGGCTGCCATGTTGCACCACCATTTTTTCGAAAGGTACAAACGAGGCAACTTTGAAGGCTGCCACATGCAACGCCACCATTGGGTGTCACCCAATCTTACACACCTTTTAAGAGCAGTTATCAGGGAGAACCTGAGCCAAATTATGTCCATTGTACCAGGCCTGTGAGTAGTTATATGATAATCACTGGTTTGTTCAGTTGTTTCCTGAAACTTTTGTAATGATTCAGCAGAACTCACAAATTATGTTTGTTTTGTCTTGTGGTGACTGTCGCTGTCCAAAGGTTCACCTGCTGCAGAAACAACAAAGTGCTCATTCCCCCACCTGTCTGCAGAAACTGTAAAACTACTTACTGTTGAACTGTTGAAGAGTCAACCACAGCGTCCGCGCCAAGGATTACTCTGAAGTCTGTACTCGCATTGCTGTCATTACTGAGAATAGAAGTGAGCATTAGGAAATATGAGTTAATGCGATTGTCTTACTTACCCTGGACATCATGTACTATTCTGTAATGAGACATCTGCTATTGATTGAATGCATAACAACAGAAAAGCACACTGTGTTTGTGTGTTTGAACTGTCAGTTTATGGGTCACTCCCTAACCTAAATATTTCTTGGCACCGATGTCACCATTTTATATTTAGCCTTGAGATTAATCAGCCCCACGAACAATCTATTGATAATAAAGGCCATCTGGGAGCCCTGTCAAAGCTCCACATGTTAGCGCTGACACAGAGCTGTGAAATTTAGAGAGGAAGTCGAGGTCTGCTCTGTGTTAACTGTGATTCAACAACTAATGTTAGACACAGCAGCAGCAGCAGCCCCGGACATATTTCCACCACCGGCCCCCTCTTCTTTTTTCCTTTTTTTCCACCACCCCCATCCGTCAGCCATTTCCACACGAATGTCCTCGCACATGCAGAGAAAACAATAATGACAAATGCAACAATGTACCAGGACACAGAGGACTTCAACAGATGTTTGTGAAGTGGACATTAATCCTATGAGGCCTAATGATCCTTTGAGAAACAGCTGCAACAAAAAGCGGCAAAGGCTCCGACGGCATTAGATTGATAATGTCTCTTTACTGTTACAGATCTTCTGTGTGTGTGTGTGTGTGTGTTTCTGCTGTGCCACAGGTCCGAGCATGCCGTGCACGTATTGATACGGGTTCACACGACCTTGCAGGTTAATGACCTCTCAGCTGGGAAGTTGGTTAACACTTAGCTGATGTGCCTAACCTCGTGTTACCTCGCTATTTCGGGCCTGTGCACTGAACGTCCTGACAGGCAACACAAATAATTGTTTAAAGTACATTCCAAACGTCTTTGATCACAGATGCCCGCTCGCGTTCCCGCGCGTGTAATGCGCGGAAATGTATTTATACATTTTGCCGACCAAGCTAATGTTGTTGAGTCATGGGTTTCGTGGCCAAACGGTGGTACTGCAGTTCCTTGTTGGCACCATGTGGTACCATAAAATGTTCCCCCCCCAGACTAACCCTGGGAAAATTACCTTCATCAACTTCCCAGTATAATTACTTACATACATCTCATTGGAATCATTAGGTTTTCTCAGGTTACAAATGTACCCTTTTTATTTCTCTTCATTATAATTAAAGGGGTATTAGACGACGCTTGTGGGCATGCTCAGTGGGCCCCACAGCATGCAAGTAAAAATGACTTTATTGTGCTTTGTGCGCCAAAGAGTAGCTTTAAAAGGGAAGAGCGGGGTCCTGCCCCAGTATCCAGTTCTTATACCGAGCGCACACATACGGCTCATAATTAAGAATAAACAAATCAACACCCATTCGAGCTCTCAGTCCACTTCTTTGTGGATTACATATGGTGGATTAATTACCAAACAATAGGCGGTGTAAAGTGCAAATGGGTCACCCGGCATCGACTTTCAACAGACAGAAGAACAGAGCAGCCGAATTTGGGAGGGAAAAGCGATAAGCTGCTTCTTTGCTGTCCGTCCCCTGGGCCTCTATTTATCATTCAATGTGAGAATTTCCTTGATGAAAGTCAAGGTTGTTTGTGCATGCTCTGTCTCGTTGGGATGCCTGTTTTTTTTTCCAGCAGCAAGGTGAAAAGGTTGATTTCCAAACCCCCCCCCTCCTCCTCCTCCTCCTCCTCCTCCAAAGAGATGCGTTGTTTGGAAAGTCCAGGCGAGTTTCTTTTAATGAAGTCTCAAAAGGTCCTGATGCTTTTTCCACTTCAGGGCTGTTTTTGTTTTGTACATTAGTGCGGAGGTGAAAATACACATGTACTCCCCTTGTTTTGTGGAGCCATCGCGCGCCACGCATTCAAGCTAGTCCTGCTCATTCACTCTCTGTGTCACACACTGGCATAGTAAAGAGAGGTTTTCCTTTTTACGTAAGCTAAAAGCATCCATTCACACCGTGTGAAAACACCAAAGTGGCAAGAAACAAAAACAGAAAATGGCAGCGTTGTATGAATGTGTTTCTCGTCCTGAAAGGAAACCACTTTGCTACTATTTGCTCTCGAGAAACGGAGACGCTCCAAACATGAGCTAAACTCAAGCGGATTGGAAGAGATTTTGTTTTCCCTCGGAAAAACAAACATCAGGTTTTCTTCATCTGGTCTGAGTGCCCATCATTTCCTGTCAGCGGGAACTAGAAATGGAGACGTTGACGAGGTCTGGAAAACCTGCTATTAACTACACCTTGACATTTCCCCACTTTGTAACCACGTCGGGGGTGGGGGTTGTATTTACGCCTCTCCCTCAGTATTCGGCTCTGCTGCCTCAAATGGGAAAAGGAGTGTGTGAATGGAAAAGAAATGGGAAGGCATGGGAATGGGAATGATATTGGTTTTCTATTGGTGTGCCTCCTGGGTCAGTGGGATTCTTGATGATACTATAGAATAGCTTGTAGCAGGCAGGGGAGCTGTGAGCCTCGCTGGCTGTGAGGATCCACACACACACACACACATACGCCTGCTGTCAGGAACACAAGCATTTACGCATAGGGACAGCGCACACACACACACACACACACACACAAATGCATGAGATTGCGCCTCGACAGCCCCCCATTTATTGATCTTCTTCAGCATTTAAAATCTGGTCACTGCTGCCACAAAGGCTTTTTATTTTAGCTGCGCTGGCAGAGCGCTGCTCCCCGAGCCGAGCCAGAATTTTAAATATTTAACTCCCACGAACGAGCGAACGCCATGAGAAATGACAGGGAGCGAGGAAAACAAACAGGGAAGCAGTTTTTGAGCTGCGCAGCTCCTCTACGTGTATTTGTTCAGAGGCATGTTTTATGTAAACCACACTCAGGCTGTGGAGGAAGCGTCGCGGCGCGCATGCGAGCCAGACTGAATCTGCATATGCGGCACCTTGGTGAAGTTTTGATCTGGAGCGCACGTTTCCCTTCCTCTCCGACCCACATGGCCCTCTGCCTTGTTAGCGGCCTAGTCCCAAAATGCTAGCAGCCGCTGGATTAGTCACCGTTGGACCCGGGACAAGTGTCTGTATTTAGCGTTTTAAGGTCCCCGCGAGTCCAACAGCTACATCTAATCCACAGAGGCCCGCAACTGCACGTCACCTTCCACTGAGCATCAGCTCCGCCGCTGTCCTCGCCGTTCACAAGACGATGTGTTGCGCGAGATACAAAAAAACAAACAAACACCATTTCCCCCTTTTTTGTCGTTCTTAAGAAATCAATGTATTCGGTTGGACTCAGGAAATGATCTCTCTCTCTCTCTCTCTCTCTCTCTCTCTCTCTCTCTCTGTGTTGTCACTACATTTCAACATAATTAGTCCTGAAAAGGTCAAAGCACATTTCAGCGATTCCCGACAAGCTTCCACATTACAGTGAAAACTCGTGTTAAATTATTAATAAAACACCACCAGGCTGCCAAACCACATGGGTTTCCTCGTCGGGTTCGGCCTGCTGTTGTTGTTTTTTTCCCCCCTCTTGTCCGTTTATGAAAGCCCAGGCCCGGCTCAGACTGTGGCATTGTCCTGCTTTTTCCCCCTGTCTGTCCATTTGTCTCCCTCCTCTCTCTCTCTCTCTCTCGCCCTCTCTCTCTCTCGCTCTCTGAACGATGACACTGAGAGACAGCTGTAACGTGAGACGCCTCTCGATCCTGGCGGGGGCTTGGAAAGGCGAGGCAGAAGGGAGGGAGAGGGCCTTTATCTGAGACTGGGGGCGCTGACCTCCCTCATTCCCCCTTCTCTTCTCTCCACTCCTTTCTCTCTCTCTCTCTCTCTCTCTCTCTCTCTCTCTCTCTCTCTCTCTCTCTCTCTCCCGCCCTCCCTCAATCTCTAACGTCTGCTATAATATCCTCCCCCCACCACAGACCTCACTCTTTTAAAAGAAGTGCAGAGCACTGTCCTCCTCGTTGCAGAAATCTGATGAATGAAAGAGTGGATGCTTCTGTTTGTTTGTTTGTTTGTTTGTTTGCCTTTTAACTTCCAGGCCTCTCTCCTTGTTGTTGTCAGGGGTGAGATGGATTCTTGTTGTCAGGGGTTTTATGGAATACTGTGTATTAAGCAATATTTGTGTGAAAAATGTTTGTGATCTTTAAAAGAGTGTGTTTATTGCGTGTGTGTGTGTGTGTGTGTGTGTGTGTAGAGATGGAAACACCCACACATCCCCCGGACTCTAGGCTACGGCTGCTAAATCCTCTGTGAGAGCTCCCGTGTGTAATCCAAACATTTAGAGCTAATTTAAGCATGCAGGCAGGAGCAGCATCCTTTAGGAAACAACAGCTCGCACTTCACTCTCTTTCTCTCTCTCTCTCCATCCTCCACTCACTCTCTCTCTCTCTCTCTCTAGCTGTGTGTGTGTGTGTGTTTGTGTGTGCACTCTGTATGTGTTTGTGCGTGTATGTCTTGTTGTCGCTGGAGGGAAATGAAAGCACTCAATCACTCACCTGTCAGAGTACTTCAAATTCTGTCCGTAACACACACACACACACACACACACACACGCACATATGCGCATACACACTCACCCCCGAGGGTTTGACAGGACTGGCCCTTTATTGACTCCCTTGATCAAGAAGACAGCAGATCCATTTAATAGACGCTCCACACACACACACACACACACACACACACACACACACACACACACACACACAGAGGCATTGAATTCAAAGTGGACTCACATCTGCTCTCCACACATCTCCACTGTAGCCCAGCTCACCGCAACACAACCGAGCTGGCAGTCATTTAAAAGTGCGTGCAATATTGGACTGTTGAATCACATTTCCAACAGCCAATAGTAATTGACATCACAATGTTTTCATTACAGGATATTCAAACTGTCTCGAATTTGCCACCTCATTACTCCAAAATACCTCTGATTGGCCTTTTCATCCACTTTCTGTTGCACTATTTCCCCTTTTAATCAAAAAACCACTAACACAGATTTTAGGGGCTTGTTTAATGTCCAATTGGCATTTAAACCAGGTTCAAATCAATCTGGGTCTGAACTAGTCTGGATTTGATCAGCATTAAGAGGGAAACACAACACCCCAGTTACTGTGCAAGTTCCTGCGTGACTTGCAGCGCGCCGCTACAACACATGTCAGACCACTAATGACCATTACCATAGCCTTAAACTACGCCCAGAGCTGGCTCTAGCCATTTTGGTGCCGTGGGCCAGATTATGGTTAGGTGCCCCCCCCCCCCCCCCCCCCCCCCCCCCCCCCCCCCCCCCCCCCCCCCAATTTTGTTTTTGGGCCCCCCCCCCCCCCCCCCCACACCACACACACACACACACCACCACCACCACCCCAGACCTTAACAGTTTGATTGTTGATCAAACACACAAGCAAACGCGCCCTTTTTTTGAGGGCTTGCAACAGCACCCCTCTCCAGCAGGTGGTGCCCTACGGGACTACCTCTACAGCCTATGCCAATAGCCATCTCTGACTATGCCTTGTGTCAACGTAGTACTTGATCTTGATGCCGAAAGATGGTTGAGTATTTATTTGTTTCAAACGTTCTTAGCTACACTAACATTCGGACAACGACTGTACGCAATCGCACCGCACCAGAGATTGTGTGTAATGCGGTGACTCTGGCTATTTAATCCCATCAGCGCTGATCAGAGCCGGGGTGTTAGCCGGGTGTTGTTTACAATTGGAACATGTTTACATCATTGGCGCCAGTGTTGAATGACTTGGCAAGTTGGAATTGGCTTGGCACCGATCAGCGTTCGACGGGAATGCAAGACTTGGGTGGACTTCCTTCTTCTATACGTTTGCCTTTTCCGCCATCGCGCGACGCCGCGTGGTCGTTCTGCGACCGTTGGCGTGTTAGCATAGCCACGGATGTTTGTTGCAAAACTTGGAGGAACAACATTTTTATTTCATCCTTAGAGGTGAAGGTGTATCGTTGTGCCCCACTTCCTGGTCATCGTCACCAGTGCGTCATGACATCATGGCGTTGTTGTTCTCTACTTCCTGGCTGCATCATCAGTGTTGTGACGCATCAGTGAAGGGTTAGGCTTAGCTTAACCGTATAGTAGGTGGGGGGTATTCCCACTCATTTAAGTGTGAAAGAGGCTCCACTGTGTGAAGCGTAATTATGTCATGAGACAAACCCCAGCCTGGCTCTTAAGGCAATGTTCATCCGGCCCTGACCCCTCTCCCCCCATGCCCCGCCCCCATTTGGCCATGTTTTGTGCTGAGTGTTTCTGGAAGGCCTGTTATCCCAAAGTGGGTCCGAGGAGGGGATGTGTGACAGCTGTGTTGGTCATGGCTTATTCCGACCTTCACACGTCATTTTGATGGATTGTCCGCGCTGTAACCATACACTGAACCTGTTGTGTCGGCCAGCCCAGCGCCGGCCTGATTATCCGCTGGCTCGGTGCTGATCTGGTCACATACTGTACTGATATCATTGTTCCAAACACAGCTGTGGAGGACTGCATAACTGAATCGAGAAGAGAGGTGGGGTGGGGGTGGGGGGGCTAAAAAAAAAAGGGGAAGTGGATAATGCAACAAGAGGCTCTTTGCCATTAAGAGAACAGTTATCAGGGCACATACAAGACAAAACGAGACACGCCCCCCCCCCACACCCCATTTCTGATGTTGCATTTAGTGTGTATATATATATATGTTCAGTCTCTCAAAAATGGATCGCACTAATGTTCTGAGATTTTCGCCAGTCTCCAAGCGCTTTGCTTTATGTGTGTGGTGTAACCCGTTCCCTCGAGATGGCACTTGCTCCATCAAGTCAAGGAAGAAACCATTTAGTGGAATGACAAACACACGTAGATCCACACACACACACACACACACACACACACACACACACACAGGCACATCCACAACACCGGGAGGCTGGGAGGATTTGAATTGCACTTAGACAAACGTTTCCCATACAAGTTCTTTTATTCCTCCACCCGCCCGCTCCCTGCCCCCCCCCCCCCCCCCCCCCCCCCCCCCCCCCCCCCCCCCCCCCCCCCCCCCAGAACCTACACCATGCTCACATACAAAGGTACGAGGCACAGAGATTCCATTTTGTCAGCTTTCAGCCCCAGATCATGTAACGATAAAAGATGCTGCCCTGCAGTTAAACACCACCAGTAAATCACAGGGCAAAGAAAGCTGGGAGAAGCACTTATTTTTAAGCAGCACGAGAGACCACACCGAGGAAGGGGGGAGGTGGGGGAGGGGGAGGGGTTTAGAGAGATAGGGTAAGAGAGAGAGAGAGGGGGGGGGGAAGAGAGAGCTTCTTTGTGCACTGTGTACTGGCATTGTGTGTGATGATGAGATGAATCACTGCTATTTAGGGATTGGTTTCCTGCAACTGATTGTGTGACGACTCTGTGGCGGACAGACTGTCAAGACTTGCCTGTTTTGTTCTGGGGGCTTCAGGAAAATGTCTGCGGCCAAGTTTTTTTTTTTTTTTCCCTTCTCTCTCTCTCTGTCTCTCTCTCTCTCTCTCTGTCTCTCTGTCTCTCTCTCTGGCTGGCGTCCCACAGGGACCCGGTGTGCCAGAGATCAACGGAGGCGACGGAGGCAAACACCTCACTAGTGTCGCTCTCCTAACAAGACATCAAATATTCAAAAGGCGGAGGGATTACGGAGGGCAATCTCAATATGTGTGTTTTCGGGGTTTTCAGGTTTCCCGACAGTTTGTCAGAGTATTTTCCTTTCTGTCGTTTCCACCCGTCTTTCCCTTTTCCCGCGGCTCGCGCCGAAGTCTGACCCCCGTGTTTAACCCTGCGCGGATGCCTGAGTGCTGCTGTACAACGACCAAAGTAAAGTCAACATCAGTGTGGTGGAGGGACGTTTGGGGGTGGGTGGGGGGGGTGGAGGAGTGAATTACAGAGACCAAGACATCACACAGCTCTCTCCCTGTGTTAGCATGTTAGCCTGGTTTCCCAATGCAGGTAATGATACGTTTTGCCAAACGGATCCCGTCTAAAAAAAAAAAAAATTTTTTTTGAAACATTTGCTCGTCTTCCACCCTTTTAAGTTAATGACATGGAAATTAGTAAAGTAATGAGGGGCGATTATGAAATAACATTATTCAAAAAGAGAAGAATTAAATGAATAAGTTATGGCAGACGTGTATTTTAATCACTTTGCTAATGGGTGGAACAAACTGCATTTCGTGTCACTTTATTTTCTTGTTGAATAAAATGAATAAGTGCTTGTAAACATTGACTTTTTCATCATATATTAGTAAAGTTTGAGGACATTTTGTCATGTAAATTTTCTGCTCGAATGTTTTCTAGCAGTTTCTTTTCACTCTTGCTGAGGGTTAAAGGTGCAGCGTGTCACTTCTATCTACAGAAATAGAATTACAAAACAATTACATCGACATTTGTGCGAATGTGTAATCACTGCAATGAATGACTTGCTCTTTACATGACCCTAAAATAAGACCTTTCATGTATATTTACATCAGGAGCGGGTCCACCCCAAGAGGGCCGCCATGTTTTTACAATTTCCCAAAGTGGACCCACTTAATATCTTTTTAGCTTCAATGACAACAGAGGGCTACCATAGGTTCTTCTGCCAGCTGGAATGGGATGAATACAACATGCAACTTCACCAGTAGATGGCACCAGATCCTACACACTGTACCTTTAAGGGGGTTAAGGCGCAGTACAACTCCAGCCATTTAAGTGACAGACGGGCAGATATCAGACTATGACATCTGAGGAGGAGTCCTCAGATGAATTGATACTGACAATAACGCAGAGCTGCGGCTTTAATATTTGATCTTGCGATGATCCACGAGGACGCTGAGTCTGTCATTGTTGGTGTTTGTGCGCACGTTTTGATATTTCATCCACCTGCTGCTGCTGTAAAACTGCAGAGATCTGAGAATGAAAGGGGGTTAATGGCCTGACAGCCGGATCCTCAGTCAAGAAAATGATGGTAGGCAGCAGCGACTCTCTAATCCGGCGTAATTCACCTGCGTGGCAGTTGGCGAATCATTGTCCCGCGCCGAGAACCTACCAGCGCAGATCCTTTAATCATTCACTAATAGGCCTTTATGAAAATAGCTGAAGATGAACCCGGCGTACCTGGCTCTCCCTCTTCTTATCACTCACACCGCTATGAGCTATCAAAGTATTCCGCGTGTGTTTTGTGCGTCGCACGACTCCAGATAATGAGGGGGACCGTTAGCGTGGAGTCGTGGCGGTGATTATCGACGCCGTCGGTCCAGGTGATTTCTGTTTGGGCGAGAGATTGAGCCGCGATGACAGATGTTTGCGGCGTTTACGTGACTGGAGGCCATCTGAAAAGACACAATCACTTAGGCCGACGAACTGCGAAACATCCGCTTCTTCCTTAATCACGGCGCTTTGCTTTATTTCAGATGTTTTTTTTCCCCTCCCCAAATCTGCAAGATCGATCCCTTAAACTGAAAAACAGATGTACAGCGCGTCGTCGACCACATCCTCACCGATGAAGCGTCTATGAGACTCGTTTCTGTCTCTGTTGACCAGATGGATGTGTTTACCGTCAACAGAACCTTGTTAGATCGCTACCCACAAGTGTTAGAACACTGTGTGTGTGTGTGTGTGTGTGTGTGTGTGTGTGTCCATAAGAAACTGAAGCTACTGTTCAATGATACACACAATTATCATTTTCGATCATTATAGAATATGAATAATACAACATTCAATCATAAATTATAAATTAACTTTGATGTAGAAGCTTTAACATCTCAGTGTGTGTCTGTGTGTGAATGTAGAAGCTTAATCTTGTGTATTACTGGGCTGATACAGTATAAACACACACTGTTAACCCACAATTGACACATGAGATTATTGAGGAATAATATATTAATGTTCAATACTAGCTATATTTTAGCTTTGATAGAAGCTCTAACAGTCGTGTGTACAGGAGACTAAAGCTTGTATTTACTGTACATTAATATTTTATAAATACACATTGTAATACACATTCTACTTTGGCTGCAGCTAATGTTATTAGAAATCTATTCGCAACCTTTTTTATTACAATTGACTAATTAATCACATATGCAACAAAATATACAGCATTTTATTATTTCTCGCAGTTTATTAGAAAAACAACATCTGTCCTTGCACCTTGGTTTTTCGAAGTAAAAGTGCCAAAATATTGCCAGTTACTTTTCGACGGTTGAAAAGACATTTGTTGTGCTTTTAAACAAATCTGATTGGTTGATTGATAAACTATCCTAATAATCAGTCGGCCAATCAGTTGTTGTACCCCGATGCAGTAAACGTTCCGTTCTAAGAATAAAGGTCTGTCAAGGTCTACGAGAGCACGTAGGTTTGTATGCATCTGTTCAAACATCATTCATAGTCTTGAGTGTAAACGGCATAATTGTATGAAGTGATAAGTGCATGTTAGCTTTAATACAAGCCCCGACATCTGTGTGTGGCCGTGTAGCAGGATATACATGGCAGCGTGGCATCTGTTATGGCGAGCCACTCAGATTAGGCTCAGGCGTGCAGCACAGGAGACAATGCATGAGAGACGGGCGTGAGAACGCTGGCGAGGCTTGGTTCTCTGCAAGAACTGTCTTGTGTTTGGGCGAAATATCCTCACACTCTTTAAACTCCAGTGTCTGGATCCATTTCTAACAAACAGGTTCTGCAAGTAAAAGGGCTTATAGGGAGAAAGAGACTTTTTGTGTGCGTGTGTGTGAATATCTTCCCGTGTGTGTGTGTGTGTGTGTGTGTGTGAAGCTACACAGTGGTTCAGATGTCGCTGTGTTTTCTGTTTGATATGCCTGAAAACCACAAGCGCTGAGCTGCGCAAGTATAAGTGTGATACTCAGGTATTTTCAGGGGCTTCCCTCCTCCTCCACCAACACTTCCAAATCTGTCACAAACACACTTATAATCCAACCAGTCTGATATTTAAAGGTCAGTGCGTAGAATTGAGCTGAAAGGATTTCTATCGGCACCATGGATGAATATATAGGCGTTGTTGTTTTCATGGCCCTTAAATGAATAGAAGAGGAATCTAAGACATATACAAACAACAGAGTAAGATGATGATGATGATTCTAATAATAGCAATTACAACAACAATAATGACAGTACCAGCAATGGTAATAAATGCATGACGTATATATACTGTATATTCGCATGTGCACACTATCATCTACCTGTCTATGTTTTACAGTAGCCCTGAATGGACAAATTGTACCTTTACCCTTGTTCGATGACTGAACCGTGTTCTAGCATATGTTCTCCTACACGCTGGAAGGGAAGTGTGATCATTGATATCGACGCACTGCTCGGCTGCAGCTTGAAACGCCACCTCTAGACGCCACCAAAGCCCACATTCTGCACCTTTAACCCGAGTCACTCTGATGTTTTGCCTCTGCTTGTCCCGCAGGTGTTACAGCAGTGATGTCCAAGAGCTGAAGACATCTCTAACAGTGAGTACCAACGCCTCCGCTTCTCGTTTGCTGCCTCGCAGAAAAGTGGCTGCGTCTTCTTCGAAAACATATTCTTACACTTCTGCTTTTTCTTATTTATTAATTTTTTTTTTTGGCAAACTTGCCGACTCCTCCACTTTCAGGCCTAATTTGATTTTCATTCAGTGAAGGAAGATGTTTTCTTTTTTTTCCCCCCCTCCCCCTCTTTCCTCTCCCCCCAATTAAATTTAACAAGAGCCCCTCGAAAAGCAGTTGCTATGATTACATTACGAGTTCGGGGGTTCATTCAGTGAATCAAGCAATTAATTAGATTTCTCCCATTCTAATCAGAATATTTGTATGAATGGTGCGCGCCTAATAAACATCCTTTGCTATCTGCGCGCAGCCAACAGCAAATGTAAATGCTTGTTAACTGAGCCCCACGGTGCCGCTGGGTTAAGATTGTGGATTGTCGTTGGTTTGTGTGCGGCGTCTCCTCTCTTTGTCCTCTTCCTCTCCTTTTTGCTGTTCTTTTCCTCTCCATGAGTGTGTGTGTGTGTGTGTGTGTGTGTGTGTGTGTCTGTGCTGTAGCTGTACTCAGGGGCGCGGCTCAAGGCTTCACTTCACTTCACACACATACACACACCAAGGTGGCAGTTTGTTGTTCCGCGCACACACACAGACAATGACTTGCACTTTTTCCTCTCCGGCCCGACTCCGCGGCCTTGTGTCTGTGCGAGTGTGTCACCAGATCAAATGCCTGGATCTTTTATTGGGCGGGTGTCGTTGCGCTGAATGCAGAGCGCGGGGAAACACTGGCCTCGCCTGTAACTGGCGCTCTGTAAGCCTTGGTGTGTTTCCAGACCTGGTTTAACCCCTTGAACCCGCCCCCTCCTCGGCTTTGAACCGTGACTCATCACATCCGTCCCGACAGGTTCACGGAGCATCGTTGTTTGATAAGAGTGTGCAAAGGATGACAGATTTCTTTTGGTTGGCCAACCAGGAAGTTCTCACCGGGCCGGCTTCCTCCATAGAAAGTCAAAGGGGGTTTTCCATTGAATTTCGGTTTGCATGTTGAAAGTCAAACCTAAGTCAAGGTCCGGGGTTCCCCAAACCTTTCAGCCCACAACCCCCCAAAATAGCGGGGCCACAGACTGATCCATGATATGATTTTACACGTACAACAGTTTACCATGGAGTGAAAGCACAATACCTCAGTCAAAGTAACCTCCACTGACACAACAGCAGAAGACTCTCCCAGTCCAGGTCATAACCATAAACTGGTTATTTCAGGTCGTCATTGTAAATGAGAACTGGTTCTCGATTGATTTACCTGGGTAAATAAAGGTTGAATAAAGATAAAAAAACTGTGGCATTGAGTAAATTACTACGCCCCTAATCCTTAGAGAAACAGAGCACTTTCCTTTATTAGTGTACGGACACCCTGAGTCAAGTATTTGGCCACCCCTGGAATAAAAATCTAGGTCCGCCCCTGTACATCAAGAGGGTACTGTGACCCTCACTTTGGGGAACCCCGACTCGAGCGTACACACTTTTTGTTCTGTATTCTATAAAAGACACTAAATGCAAAAGTTTGTTTTGGCCTTCGAGGATAAGGGAGCGGCAGTCCTGGCATGCCAACGTATTCCGGAACTCTTACTGATAGTCGGTAGCTTTGTTTTTGAACCCCCCCACCCCCACCCCCACCCCCCATCACTACCATCACCACCACCACCACTTCTGGCTGT
>JAFBJT010108797.1:16426-21426 GCA_016785325.1 Chascanopsetta lugubris
TAAATGCAAAAGTTTGTTTTGGCCTTCGAGGATAAGGGAGCGGCAGTGCTGGCATGCCGACGTATTCCGGAACTCTTACTGATAGTCGGTAGCTTTGTTTTTGAACCCCCCCCCCCCCCCCCCCCCCCCCCCCCCCCCCTCCCTTCCCCCCCCCCCACCACCTTCCACCTTTTCCTTCTGTGACTCCAGCACAGCAGAGCAGCAGAGGGAAAGATGGAGCTCGTCCAAACAGCGATGGTGTAATTAGCTGACATTTGTTGCTTGGAAGACAAGAGGAGGAAAAAAGGGAGAGAGAGAGAGAGAGAGAGAGAGAGAGAGAGAGAGAGAGAGAGGGAGGAGGAGAGAGAGAGCTGCTCAACTCAAACACCCGGCGGAATATGCAAATGTTGAGGGATGCGAGGGAACGGGAAAGTCTAATGTCTAATGGCAGCAGGATATAATTATATTACATACAAGTGTGTGTGTCCGCGCGTGTGTGTGTGTGTGTGTGTGTGAGAGAGAGAGAGTGACAGTGAACCCAGTGAACTCGATATGAATATTCTTGTCAGTGTTTTGCCACAATGAGGCGTGAACCTCTGCTTTCCTTGCAGGACTAATAGATATGTCGGAATAAGAACCAGGACTCTCTCTCTCTCTCTCCCTCCCTCTCTCCCTCTCCCTCTCCTCTTGGAGACGGCACCTTATATATGTTGATACATATTTTGTACTACACGCTTAAGCTTACATGCAACCTGCATCAAGCTGCTATCCACTACTGGGCAGATCCCCCCCCCCCCTTTCCAGGAAGGATGTGCGTGTGCATGTGTGTTCTTATATATATTTATGTGTGTGTGTGTGTGTGTGTGTGTGTGTGAGTTAAAGGCAGAGTGCTGTAATGCATGTGGACGATCTGAACCTAAGCCAAGGTGCTGCGTGGAGGAGCAGCAATGCTTACGCAGCCCCATCTGCTTGATCCTCGCTTGAAATGCAATGCCTTTTAATGACAAAATACTGAGAGGCTGGGAGGTGTGCAAGGGAGGGGAAAAAAGAGGGGGAGGAGTGTGTGCGTGTGTGTGTGTGTGTGTGTGTGAAATAGAGAGGAATAAAGGGAGAGAGAGAGAGAGAGAAGGAGAGAGAAAAACATCTCGAAGGTCAGGAGCAGCGGGCGGCCGTAGGGGAGAGACACGTGAGACAGAGATAGTCTTGCGTCAGCCCCACAGCAGTCCGCTCTTTATGTGTGTGTAAGGGTGTGTGTGTGTGTGTGTGCGTGTGTGTAAGAGAGTGTGTGCGTGTGTGTGTGTGTGTCCTGTGAGGCCAGCATTTTCATCCGCATCCCACTGTGTGTTACAACGAAGCAGTATGCCAGTGCTTCTATTCCGAGTGACCTGATCTAATGGATGGATGGGTGGATGGATGGATGGGTGGATGGATGGGTGGATGGATGGATGGGTGGATGGATGGATGGATGGGTGGATGGATGGGTGGGTGGATGGATGGATGGATGGGTGGATGGATGGGTGGGTGGATGGGTGGATGGATGGATGGATGGATGGGTGGATAGATGGATGGGTGGATGGATGGGTGGATGGATAGATGGGTGGATGGGTGGAGGAAGGATGGGTGGATGGATGGATGGATGGGTGGATGGGTGGATGGATAGATGGGTGGATGGATGGATGGGTGGATGGATAGATGGGTGGATGGATGGATGGATAGATGGGTGGATGGATAGATGGGTGGATGGATGGGTGGATGGATGGGTGGATGGATGGGTGGATGGATAGATGGGTGGATGGATGGATGGATGGATGGATAGATGGGTGGATGGATGGATGGGTGGATGGATGCACATTACAAATCATCATGAATCATTTAGTCGTTAAGCTCCTGATAATTCTTTACAAGGCTCCTGTGACAGTGGAAAGGGGAAATTACACCTTCTTGCCTGAAGGGAAAGAATCCGTGTGTCTCGCTTCTTGTCGCAAAACCCGATATGGTTTCATCAATCCCAGCGACTACTATCATTTTTCACCCCCCGCCCCCCCCCCCCACCCCCCCTCCTCCCTCCTCCCTCACCCCTCCTCCCTCTTTGTTTCTCCCAGTGTCTATTCCCCCTCCCTTCCACTGCCCTTCCTTTCTTTCAATCAGCGCCGTGTTAGATTGGGGGGGAAGTGTTGGAGATAACCCCTAAACATTTAGTACTTTGTACTTGCCTCGGAGCAAAGATTGTTAAAAAGCTGCCGGCGGATTGTCCTCGGGATAGAGAGCTGCTGCGCAGATTCAACACACACTCTCCAACATTAGTTCGGGCTTACCCATCCATGTCTGTGTCTCTTCCACTCTTACTCCCACTCTCTGCACACACACGCGCACACACACACACACACACACACACACATACACACACACAAGCGCGGGCGCACAGTCAGCTTGCCTCGTGCTGCTATCCTTGCCCTGACTTCCTTGTGGACACCCTAACCCGCATCCCTCCCTCTACCCTTAAACCGTAATCAATTCATGTTCTATCTTAACCTAACCACGCTTTACACGTCACCCCGAACCCCCAACCAGGAAATGGTCTTTGAAGTCCCTTTGAATGTGGGGTTTGGCTCTTAAAGGCGCAGTGTGTAAGATGCCACTTGTTTTTGTCACAAGAAAATGCAACAAAACAATGATATGCTGACATTTTCAAAATCACCTAAATATATGTACATATATATATATATATATTACCATTACCCCTAAATGAGCCCTTTAATGTATATTTGCATGAGGAGCGGGTCCTCCCTACGGGGGCCGCCATGTTTCTACGGTAGCCCAGACTGGACAACTGAAGGCCACCAGAGGTTCTCCTGGGTGGGGTGATGGATACAACGTGCAACTTCACCACTGGATGTCACGCTTCAGATCCTAAAGCGTGAAATGCTACTTCCATTTATTTCACTTAATATTGATGAGATCGCTCTTTCTGGCTTAATTCTCTGTATTGTCAACAAGCCACAGCGCAATAATGAACTAATAATTCTGTTATGGTCATTAATCAGATTAAGATCAAAGGGGTGTTCAAACTGGTGCGTGCACACGGAATTGTGTCACTGCCCCTTGACCATAAATCACAACAGAGAAAACGCAGAAATAACCGGTCACACAGAACCTAAAGGTTCAGTGTGCAGACTTATACAGATATTGCATGTTATTGCTTAACCTCCCTCACCTCACCCTTCCAAGCATGTGAGAACCTGTGGGGGCCTTGGGTCATGAGTGGACCTGCTCCTGGCTGTAGATAAGAAGGGCTGAGTCTAGAGTCATGAGAGCCACTCAGACACTCAGTTCATTAGACGCCGAATAAGGGGAAAAAAAACAAACAAATCAAATGATTTTAGATTTTATTTCCGCCACAGAAATGGAAAATTTAGCCCGAATCGCTCGGATCCCAAAAAAGAAGCGGACCACCTCATCCAGAGGAAATGAAAACAGCAATTTGTACTCTCAAGGTTCATGCTCAGAAAAGAATCGTAGTTAATTTGAGCTGAATTTCAGACACTGGAGCTCTTTATTCAGCACATTGAGTCAGCAAACATACAAATACACGAATATCTCTTGTTAATCTCATTGGTCGAGCTCAAGTCTTTCGCATCCGTCGGCCTGTTGCACACCCGTCGACTTGTTGCTTCCTCTGATCGGTGTCAACTCTTCAGCCTCCGCGTGTCCCCCCCCCCCCCCCCCCATCCCCCCCCCCCCTCGCTGCCGCTCAGGTCGGTGAAGCGCTGCCGCATTCGCCGCCGAGCCCCGGACGCTCCGGCAACGTCGCCCGGCGCGTGCAGCCAATGGGGTGTCACCGCGAGCGCTGGAAAAGCGTTGGCACGCCCGCCGCGCCCGCAGGCAGCGGAGGCACGGCGCCGCTCACACACTCTGCCCCGCGGTCGCACACACTCACAACTCACCGGAAGCGCAGCTCGCGCTGGAGGACTGTCGTTCCTCTAAGCACCAATAATGATAAAATGAAAAGCAGCAGGATATTCCAATACCTTTTGGCTTTCTCACACACACACACACACACACTCTCACACACACACACACACACACACACACACCGCCTCCCAGGGCCCATGTGGTTCAGTTCTCTCGCCAGACTTTGGAGTCTCCCCCACTGCCAGACATCCTCCACTCTGCCCGTCCCCATGCAGGCCTGCAGCGTGGGGTGAGGCTGCTCTTTTAACACACCCCTTGTGCCATGAATCACCGCTCTCACCCGGGGAGCCTCCGTCCACTCGGGGGCCGCCCGCTCCGACCATAATGTGCGTGGTCATTTGGGGGGCCATTTTGAATGGAGCGCCAGACAAAACAGGAGCTAAAGAACCCAAGCTGTGAGAATTCCCAGAGAGGGCAGGAACAACGGGTGTGTGTGTGTGTGTGTGTGTCTGTGTGTGTGTGTGTGTGTGTGTGTGTTGTAGCAGGGGTTGGGGGGGGTTGTGTTGGGCACACAATGCAGTTTTCGGTGGTGGTGCTGCAGCAACATAACTGCGTGCCAGTAATTTATGAAGCATCAGGAGCAGACCTTTCAACCTAATTCATCACAAACCTTTTAGCCCCCGCACACAAACAGGATTGCAACTTGAGCCCCCTCAGACTCTGCCCCTAATGCCCTGCTCTGCTCTGCTGCCGGGTTTGAAAACAGCAGATAATCAAGCCTCTGCCTGCACTCGCACTTTTATCATGTTGAATCAAATACTGCATGGAAGGTATTTTATATTTGGAGTGATTAAACAAGAAAAAGAAAAAGAAAAAAGTTATTTTAGTAGGTCCATGTGAGATGTTTGCTCATAGATTCTTATTTTACACAGAGTGGCTCATCATAAGTTGTTAGATAACAAACGTGTGACATGGTTACTCGGGGTTTAAAGCTGACCTGGCTATATATGAAACTAGCCAAACTGAGCCAAAACGTGCTTTTATTTTGAAATCCTTCCCGTTTCCTCTGTTTGTGATTCTGTTATGATTGATGTTAAAATGCGAGGATG
>JAFBJT010108797.1:44824-79423 GCA_016785325.1 Chascanopsetta lugubris
AAATCAATGTCAAATACAAATATTGCAAAGCGTCATAAAAACCCATATCAACTCTTGTGGAAAAGCTGCCGTGCAACAGATCCACAACACTGAAACAGCATCTGCATCCATGAGCGACACGTAGCAACATTCTAAAAACCCACATCTAACATTCTAGCATCAACAAAGACATGACAGAGCAAAAACAAGCAGGACCCAACTCTGTACCTTTACAGCTTAACTCTGCCCCGCCCACTCCGCCACGCTATTATTCCTTCATATATCACTGGAACCTTCATTGAAAATAAACATGCACTTTGTCTATGTCGACTAAGCTAATTCAGCCCTCTGATCTTTCCTTTGAGTATTGAGGTTTGTGAAGAGATATCTTTGGTGAGAGTATTGATATGTGTGAATACTCAGTGCTGTCCACTTCTACTTTCTACTGCATGTTCATAGATACACATAGCGGCTCGGTGGATATGAGTAAGGCTAAACACGGTGACACTGTACGCAGGGGAGTGACCGAGAAGGCATCAGTGTGAACTGCAGCAATGGCATAATGCCACGTTGGTTGATGACATCATCGTCGCTGTCGTACCTCATCAACAAGCAGGGTGACTATTCAGCTTCATCGCTCAAAGTGAACCTGGAGCAAACAGAGGAAAATGAAATGAGAAGATATTTTTATTCAGTCCATGAAATTCTTCGCAGGACACACACACTTACAAACATCATTTGTTACACGTCTGTGTGGGTGAAATTATATTCAATTCCTGTTGTTAGTGATGGGAAAAAAACGTATAACCAAATAGTTTTTATCTCCTTAGAATGAGCCATTTGTATTTACATGAGGAGCAGGTCCCCTCCAAAGAGGCTACTTTAATAACTGTTGGTTACCAGTGATTCACCTACATCCCTGAGGGGGTGAAGTAGTCAGGGATAATCAGCTGCAACATGCAATTGCACCACTAGATGCGACTGAATTCTACAAACTGTACTAACATTTAAGATGGAAAGATTCTGAATATTGTTTGTTGAGCTCTACTCACCATTCTGTGACACCAGAGATCAGGTCAACCTCAGACAACTCGATCTGGACCTGAAGAACATGAACGACTCGGTGTTAACGTCAGCGTAAGAATTTTGCTTTGTTAATCTGAGTAAGAACATGAAAAGGTAGAGATACCCCTTGAAGTGTGTACCGCAACAAATGCCATCTACCAACGTACGCACACAGCTTGACATCCACGTCCTATTATGGATTTAAATGTCCTCTCATGACATTTGAATATCCAGGGTGTGTGAGAATGTAAAAAGGCTCGATTCCTAACCCCAAGACCTTGAAGTCTAACTGACCTGTCCGATGACGTCAGGGCCCCTGAACGAGGCAGAGTTGTTTTTCACCGACACAATGAGGCGGCGGAACCTTGCCTCCTCCATGGGCAGATCATACTCGAACCTTGGAGACATGATTCAAGATGAGTCGAAAGAAATGACGAAAAGAAACACGAAAAGACATTTGAGACAAAGAAAAAAACAAAACGTCAGTTAGCCGCTCACCTCTCATTATACTCCGGATGCAGGTCTCTCTTCTTCACGGCCGTCTTCCTCTTCGCGGCCTTGCTTTTGTCCGACAGCAGCATGAGGGAGACGTAGCTGTCGACACCGTCCTTACCCTGAGACGTCAGACCCCTGCACATGGACGGACATGAGGATGACCTGAGTATGAAGTGTTTGCTTACACCACCAAACACCAGTAAGACTCTGATGTCGCAATGTAAACAAGCTGGAACAGCCCAAGGCGAATCACCATCACACACCTTATAAATTGTTGTGAGGTAGAAGTTAGATTTGCAACCGGTGTTTGCAATGAACAAACAATTTGGAACGTTCCATAATGCTTATCAGCATCTTGGTAGAAGCCTGTATGGAACAGATATGTATGGGTGTGTGCCGTTTGGTGCAGAGCGGACAATCTGGATCTGGCGAATTGAAATAGGCTTTCACTAAGAGCCTGATGGGCCTTGACGGAGCCGTGGGCTCTGAATGCTGAGCTAGTTCCTCTCTCTGTGTCAGTGCAGTGAAGGAAATCTGACGATGACCCACCTGCAGGCATGGACAACCACAATAAGCTTTCTGTCAAAGGCCAGCGACAACTTCACCTGCCCAGCTGAGGCGGCACAGGGCAGAGTCCCAGCACTGATCATGTCCACCATCTTAGAATCCAGAATCTATCGATGACAAATTCACAACAGCATCGCAGAAATCTTTTCGAACAGTTTAACCCTTGTCTCTGTGTGATAGTAGGCGTGTTTGGATTCTCACCTTGAGCTCCGCCCTCAGAAGGATCTGGCTCTCGGGTGCGGCTCCATCGAGATGGAACCACTGATCCAGGACCAGGTGAGGTTCTGCCAGGAGCTCTTTGACTGTAACTACCAGGGCTCCCATTGGTTGGTCCCAGCCACTGGACAGCTGCAATGTAAGTGACATTAAAACAGTTTCACTTTAAGATTTTAATTGAAAAGCTGATGTGTTTTTAGCGAGACACACAAATGAAAATAAACGTCTTGCCTTTACTACGAGCATCTGGTGTTTTGGGTCACGGACCAGGAAGTAGAAAGATTCATTCCACTCAGGGTTGGTGCTGCGGTCGCACATCTAGATCGAGGCAAAATAATGTGGAATGGCTGCATTTACAACCTACTCCATTAGAATGAGTGTGGAGGACTGTGCATGAGGATTCTCACCTTGGTTCTGTATGTTGTTTCTCCCAGAATGAGCTCAGCTCCTGCTTTGGGTTCCTTTCCACTTCTCTTCAACTGATCAGATAAAGAGAGGGACTCATGTTTTATAATATGATGAGTTATTTTTGCAAAAATAGTGAAGCTAATGAAGCTGAGTAATGAAGTGCAAGTGACGTACAGGTAGGGAATGCGCTCGCTCCAAGTGGACAAAGAGCAAAGCAGCAGAGGGGACAGCTTTATTCTGAAAAGACTGAAGAGATTGAAGCTGCAGAACCTGAAAAACAGAAAAGAGACGATTAGAAAATCATGAGAATGAATGTGCTTTTAAGCGTTGGGATGAGATGTGACAGCCTCAGATAAAAGGCTGATCTCTAAAGTAAACTTCAATAATCTGAACCAATAGAGAGTGAGGGTTTAAAATGTGTTTGATAAAACTGCAAACATGAACCTGCAGCGCAGGGATTAGTTCTTTATTTCAGCTATTTGGGGAAAATCAAACACACATTGCATGGATCATTAATCAAACGCTTTACCAGATGGAAACCTTTCAAAGTAAAGGCGATGCAGCTTTTGTTGCAGCTAGTGTAAACAAAGGTCATTGTCATGGAAAAAATAATTAAAAACTGTTTGGAGAGTTAAAAAAACGTTAAACATGGATAAGGGCCCAACCTGTTCAAGTCTGTCGGAATATGAAACAGTGGGAACCCACTCCAGTATCAAGTGAACCCGGCCAGACTTCACATCGCTCAGTGTGTACCACTGCAACACAGAGGAGAGGAGACACTGTTTACAGGCGAAGGTTCAACTTCAGGGGTCACGTGATGATTCTGAGTCACAGACAAACCTGATCTGTGTACTGTGATCTGATGACCTCACTCAGCCTGACGCTGAATCTGTGAACCATAGATGAAAAATAAGAAATTCATGTGACGCTCCTTTGCTGGAAAATAAGATTTACAGTATTGTATTCATGTGAAAACAGCCGAAACTTGACAGAAGTTGCCCTTGAAAACAATGGGCCAGTTTGAGCTCTGACCATGCAGCTCAATGTGCCTCTTTTCTTTATATTGGGGCACTTACAAACGTTATTGATTAACCAAGAGTTTGAAGTGAACAGCACACACACCTGCCCAAGAAGTCATCGGAATCTAAGTCTTTATCGAACGCTTCAAACTTGATCTCCGCGACGCTGCTTCTGCTCAAAACTGTCTGTTAAATAAAACGATAACAATACATCTTTTTAAAAACAGAAAATATCACTCATGCAGTTGGAATATCTCAAGTGCTGTAAAACCAAAATGCCTCATACCTCATACATTTCGTTCCATGTGGGGTTGAGATTCTCCTTAATAACGCGACTCTTAAATAATACACCACCTATGTTGATCTTGACGTAGGGGTCGCTCTTGCCCTTCACCATGCCACCCATCAGGTTGTCCTTGGCCACCAAGCTCTGGGCCTCCAGCAGGTGAATCCTGAGCACCCCCTGCAGGATAGATCATGTAAGTGACAGCTGGAATCGGGATCAGAGAAACGCATGTACTTCTATTATGGTATAATGTCACACTTTGCACTTCATATGAAACTCTTTTCGAGAACACCTGCTGGTTTCCTGTCTGTTATGACCGTGCATGCCAACCTCGCTCCCTCATGTGGTTCCTGTAAAACAGGATGTGGGGAAGGGCACACGAACTTGGCTGATTCATTGGCTTGATTCCAGTCACGCTTCCTGTTAGACCTGCGGCTCAGAGCAGTTGCCAGTCTGACTCTCCACTCCAGGCAGCTTTCAGTTGGTGATATTGTGCCAATGATTTAGGTGATTCTTGTATGGTACTGGGGAGGGGCTGTTCTTTTGCTGAAATGTTTGACTTTTGAAAGATAATAGATGACTCACAAATGATTTATATTTCAAAAAAACGTTTAGATATACCAGTAATTGCTCCTACCCCCCAAATCTAGGGCAGCTACAACTCAATTTAATTGATTGTAATGAATTTTCAAAATAGTTTGTCAGGTCTGTTGAACAGGATGACACGTCGCCTCAAGCGCAGCAGTAAACCAGCACTAAAGAGGGCGGCAGTAGTACACGTGTAGCTCATGGCTAAAAGCACTTTAATGTGCTATAAAAACAATATTGTTGGACTATTTATAGTATAGTTAATTACAAAAGTCCAGGAACACAGTGTTTCTTAAATCATATGCTATAAAGCTTAAATATATCAATCAAATAATTGATCAATCAAAAATATAATGAAAATGAGACATAAGATAAATCATATTAAAAACAATCTCTTAGTAATTAGTCAGTCGCAAAATGAGTGTATTATGAAGACAAAGAAACGGGAAAGTCATCCTGTCCACTGCAAGATAAAAGATAACTTTCATCCTCTCTTATCGAGGCATCGTCTGAGCCCACCTCTTTTCCAAAGTCTTTGTCAGGGCTGCTGTGCTCTGGAAGAACTTCACCCACTTCTGGAGTTGTTTCTCTGAGCTCTGCTGGACCCAGAGTGTCAGCAGGAAGACCAGCTACTGTGGCGTGAACCAGGCTA
The DNA here is from genome assembly GCA_016785325.1 of Chascanopsetta lugubris. Classification (NCBI taxonomy): domain Eukaryota; kingdom Metazoa; phylum Chordata; class Actinopteri; order Pleuronectiformes; family Bothidae; genus Chascanopsetta; species Chascanopsetta lugubris. The sequence continues at coordinate 50,100 of JAFBJT010108797.1, forward strand.
CCTGGACCAATACTGCACACAAACACACATACGATGCAAAGTTAGATTGTTGTTGTGGTGAAGTGATTGATCATTCTTTAATCACTTTGAAATAATATTAGATTCAATGAGTCAGAGTTAAGGATATCAAGTGATCAAAATGCTTATCTCTTCTCTCTAAACAGATATCAGAACACAAAATCTGATCAACCAAACCAGTCAGGGCAGGCGGTCGTTCCTAAGGACTTGGGTTCTTTTCCAGTTAATGATTTTTTTCCGTAAACTTTTCAAAAGTGCAGCTGATTGTGGAATCTGTAGGATATAAGTGCTTTCTGAGTATATTTGTAATGATTTGGTGTTATTAGATTGAATTGAATTAAATTGAATATGAGGATTTGGAACTATAAATGACTATTTCACAGGAAAAAGAAAAAAGGATATTATCATCCAGCAAATAGATCTAAAAATCCTGCAGACTGGACCTTTAAGAAAAAAAATCATTCTGCAACACGGAGCTCACCCCTCTGTTCCGTGCGATTCAAAGTCTCCTCTCGCTGATGAATCGGAGAGTGAGAGATGCTCCTCCACATCTGTTGGTTCTTCCTCCAGCTGTGCGAGATGACATCATGGTTGTGAGGGGGACAACAGACAAAAACAGCGACGAGTGAGTGATCGGTGATGTAACTCACAGCCGGAGCGGAGGGGAAGGTTTCAGGTGCAGCTGCTTCAGCGGGAGCCGCTGCGACCTCTGTCTCCGGTGCTTCAGGTTGTTGGGGCTGGTTGGAGACTGCAACAGACCTGCACACACACCAACGCACAGCTGTCACAAAGCACAAGGCAAACGAACTCTACGGGCACCGAGAATTTCTAAAGCTGTGCACTTTATGAAATTGTTGATCCTGCCATTGCTACACAAGCTCAAGGATTGGACTATATAACTCAATGTTTTAATGATCATTTGTTTCAATTAATCGGTGCTTGATTACCAAAACAGAAACACATATATATGAAAAATTCAATGTATGCTGCATTTAGAGAGCACAGATACATTTCAATAATATTCTTGTAGCAGGTCTTTAGATGCATTTTGAATTTTTCACTCTGCTTGTTAAAGGTGAACGAGAGAGAGGGAGAGAGAGAGCAAGACCTTGATTATGGTCATGATATATATTAAATATACATCACATCTGAACACTCACTTCAGTGTCGGCAGCTCTGAGATTTCTTCCTCCTCTCTCACTGCTTTGAATTCCGGCTCAGAAGCGGCGACCGGCTCTTCTTTCTTTGAACTATTCACAGTCGGCTGTGGAGCTTCAGTCATTCGTGAGTCTAGGATCTAAGAATGTACGAGTGATTGTCATGTATATCAGACACAACTGCACCACACTGTGTGTATGTGTGTAGGTGTGTTGTGTTTTTCCTCATACTTTGAGTTCAGCCCTTAGCAGAATCTCACTCTCAGGTAAAGCTCCATCCAGGTGCATCCACTGGTCCAGGACCAGCTGTGGCTTGGAAAGCAGCTCTCTCACAGTAACCACCAGAGATCCCATTGGCTGGTCCCATGCACTTGACAACTGTCAGTGGTCAGGTCACATTGATAAGGTCAGCCAGAGGTTACGTTACACTGTTTACTGCCGCAGGTTGTAGATGGTGGAGATGATTCACCTTCACTATGAGCATCTCCTCCTCTGGGTCCCGCACAGAGAAGTGGAAAGACTCGTTCCACTCGGGAGCTCTGGAGCGATCACACACCTATACACAAGAAAAAGGAGGCACATTTCACAACATGTGCGTTATTGTGCACTGCAAACACAGCGAGCGATTGTTTTTCATTTCAAATACATGTTTCAGTTATCAAACTGGGCAAATTGTCAATTGTTTATAATCTAAGTAGTGTGGTTGTGATAAAAATGTGCTGGACACATTTTGTTTTGTGATGAAATGAAACAGTTAACCGTGTGTGTGTGTGTGTGTGTGAGAGAGAGAGAGAGAGAGAGAGAGAGAGAGAGAGAGAGAGAGAGAGAGTGAGTTTGTGTGAGATATCTTTCCTTGTCCACAGCATACCTTGCTTTTGTAGGTTGTGCTTCCACATACAAGCTCAGCCGCTGCCTTGGGTTCTTTTCCACTTTTCTTGAACTGGTAACAAAAAAAAACACTTCGATTTTAGTGAAATGTCTTAATCCAGCCTTTCTAAAATAATATATTCTAATTGTGCTAAACTCACATTTTTTTATTTGCTTACAAAAGGTCATTCTTAAAGGTCCAGTCTAAATGGGATTGCAACTTGATCACTAGATGTTCCTGAATTCTTCATACTGTGCCTTTTATTAAAATTTAGTATGAGTCTCATTAGCATCACACGATTTCCGACCATCAGTCCATCTATAATTCAGAGAGCCCACTTACTGTGGAGGGTCTGAATGTACGAGGCACTCACGGGCAATGAATGTGCTCTGTCCAGGTAAACAAAGAGCAGCGCTGCAGAGGGAACAGCCTTGTTCTGGTAAGACTGAAGAGACTGTAACCGCATCACCTGCAGCACAAGAATCATCATAACAAACACAGTGACTCAGCAACAATGTATGCAATGTCCTGAAATACACACAACAGGCAACATAAAGGATGGATAGTGTAAATACAGGCAAAGTGCAGGCAAATGCCAGAAATTGGAATGAATGATCAAAAAGACCGCAGGAACCTGTTCCAGGTTGTTGTTGCAGGACACAGTTGGAACCCACTCCAGTATCAGACGAACGCGTCCAGACTTCACGTCATTCAGGGTGTACCACTGAAATACAGTTTGTAATACAGTGAAAAAAAAATCTATGAGTATACACCCACACATCAAGAGCCGTACCATTTGGTTATGTCATATAGAAATATCAATAATGTGAAATAAATAGTGTGATTAGACAAAGAAACATCATATTATAAGTCACTTTGTGGCAGCACCTTGTGAAAAACCTTCTTTGCAATGTCCAAATAACATCATTATGGTTTTATTCAAGTTTAGTAATTGTCTCTTTCAGTCAAACCATCTTTTAAGATTGTGCAGGTCCTGGATATCTAATCACTGAATCGCAGCCTGTCGTCACAACAGAGGAGCACATATTCAATTCACTGGACACTCACGTGGTCTGTGTACTGGGAACGGATGATGTCTGCAACACTGATTTTGAATCTGTTTGCAACAAAGGTGAAAATGCATATTTCAGACAACGACATACTTTACATGCACAGTCTGTGAAGTGAAACCTCCCAAATGGGAAAGTAATGGCCGGTGTTCATTTACACAAGCAACTAGAATTAAGAGTCTACTGTTTCTATGTCTCCACCGATCAGAGTCTCATCGTGGATGTCTTTTAAGAAATGGATACAGAGGCAGAGCCCCATTCTTTCCTTTGAAAGATGCTTACGAGTGCATTCAGCACAAAACAATCATACCTCAGTGTTTGCACATCAATGTTGTGCATCCATTAGAGCAGACACACTAACGTTGTCTTCTACCCCTGAGGGGGGGTGTTCGTGGTAAACGTTCATGTAACATACGTAATGATATAAATGTGGGTTCATAATAAACCTCAAAATGGATGTAATGGATTTATAGGTTTGGCAAAATATTACTACCGCTTGAATTGCAAAACATGTGACATTGGAGTAAAAAAATATATATATATATATTCTGTTACAATCTTTGTCCATTTGCATGATTAATTCAGAACCATCCACATTTCAGCAAAACACAGCCTCCAGTTATAGCACTCACTCACTACCTCCACATTAGCCCTCACCTGCCGAGCACGTCATCTTTGTCCATGTCTTTGTCGTACAGCTCCACTTGCACCTCCTGTCCAGACTGAGGCCTGAGCACCAGCTGTGTGAGCAGAGCACAGGTGCTGCATGTTATCTCCGCCATGACTCTGGCAGGAATTCAAACGGCACAGTCTACACACCTCATACATCTCATTCCAGACTGGGTTGAGATTCTCCTTGATCACGTTGCTCTTGAACACAGCATCGCCAACACTGATCTTTGAGTAAGGGTCACTCTTTCCCTTCACCAGACCACCCATCATGTTGTCCTTGGCGACCAGGCTCTGTGCCTGCAGCAGGATGATCCTTAGTAGGCCCTACGAGAACAGATCATTTCACTTTAAAAAAAACTGTAATTAAAAATGATGCCGTCCAAGTCCTCTTGCTTGTATCTGGAGCTGGAGCTCATTATTTCTGTAATCCTACCTCGCTGGCGAAGCTGATGTCTGGAGAGGTGTGAGGAGGCTGAGCAGGACGCGTCGGTTCTTCCACCTTCTCTTCAGGCACATCGGCCGGAGCTTCCTGTACGTCAACATCCTCATGAGAAGGGAATGAAGAGGCGATAGTCTCCACAGGAGGAGTGTCCACTGAGGTGGATCTTTAAAACAGAAATGAGGGAAATTGGACAGAGTTGGACGGACGGATGTGTAGATGGATGGATGGATGGATGGTTGGATGGATGGATGGTTTCACCTCAGCGCTGTGGCTGTCTCTGGTTTCTTAGGAGCAGGTGCGGGGTCTGACACCGACATGACCTTGGCCTTATCAGCACCACCAGGACATTTGTTGGGAATCAACATCTGCAAATGAATGGATTGGTACCAGACAAAGACACTTCAAGTTGAATAAACAGGGTCAAATGGACAGAAATAGAATATCAAATGATGATACTGACGTTTTAGGAGCAGGCTCTCTCTATGGACGACCACTCTACAAGTTTTTACAGTGGCCCTTAATGGACAAACTGCTCAACTTTGTTGCGAGTGAGGTGAGAGATATCACGTCACTTAATCCTTCAAATTGGACAAGTAACTATTTCAAATGAGACCTGAAGACAAATGACTCGATGTCCCTTTGCTCACCTTTAGCTCGGCCCTCAGGAGAACCTGGCTCTCCGGTGACGCTCCATCCAGGTTGAACCACTGATCCAAGACCAGCCCCGGTTCAGAGAGCAGCTCTCTGATGGGAACCACCAGCGAGCCAATGGGCAGGGTCCAGCTGTGGGAGAACTGTGGGAACGCAAGGCAAGTTAGAGATGGGACTGTTTGTGTATTAGATATGAGATCATACTGATTGAATTATTGTAAGAAAGGCCCGCGAGGCATTTCACCTTGATGACAAGAATGTCTTCTCTGGGGTCTCGGACCAGGTAACTGAACGCCTCATTCCACTGAGGTGAGGTGCTGCGCTCACACACCTTCAGGGCACAGACAGTGTGTCAGACTGAAAACACCGAGTTACCTGAGTGAAGTCTGAAATCTCCCTCTTAGTGTTTCTGAATATCTTACTGTAGTTTTACGAGACACGTCTCCAAGAATGAGCTCTGCTCCCACTTTGGGATCTTTTCCACTCTTCTTCACCTGCACAGGGGCAGAACAGACGATTACGCCGTGTGTGGGTTTTACCGCTAACCCGTCATTTGATACTTCCTTGTGGCAGCTGAAGACGCACCGGTAAACCATCGGCTTGCTCGATGTACACAAACAGCAGGCCTGCCGAGGGCACCGCTTTGTTCTGGTAGGATTGTCGGGAGTAGAAGTGAAGAACCTGGAGACACAGACAAGAAAGGGGTGAATATAAATCAGGTTTGCCACCTTGTCTCTGTTGATTCGGGACTCAAAGTGAGAATACGGACCTGGTCCACCCTGTCAGACTCTGTGAATGTGGGAACCCATTCCAGTACCAGGTGAATGCGACCCGACTTTACGTCACTGAGAGTGTACCACTGAGAAAATGAGATTAGACTGTTTTAACGTGGACACTAGTGGAGCCGCCGGACGGAATATCCACTTTCTTCATTCTGGCCACAAGACAGAAAACTAGGACTCTCACCTGATCAGTGAACTGAGAGTCGAGGATGTCCTTCAAACTGATCTTCAGCCTGCATGTTGACACATACAAGATTAGAATGTGTCTTCCTGAATCCAATTTAGACAGCGACAAAGGTTTATATATTTACCGTCCCATGAAGTCATCCTTCATGTCCATGTCTTTATCGAATACCTCCACAACCAGGTCCTGGCCCGGCAGTTCAGTGAGAATCACCTGATTGCAGAACAAAGACGTATATTTTGAGAACTTTCATATGGAACAAAAGAATGCGATGCATTGATAAATACATCTACACGTTTTTTAAAGACACCCTGTTTTACCTCATACATCTCATTCCATGTTGGGTTGAGATTTGATTTGATAACGTGACTCGTGAATGTTTCGCCCCCAATGTTAATCTTGACATAGGGATCGCTTTTCCCTTTCACCATGCCTCCCATCAGGTTGTCCTTTGGAACTAGATTCTGACCGGCCAGCAAGTGAATCCTGAGCACTCCCTGAAAACAAAGAAACAAAGAAATAAATATAAGTGCAACAATCGCGCCGATACAACAGAGCTTTCGTCCCATTTCACCTCTGTGGCAAAGCTCGGATGAGGGGCGGTCTGCTGGGCCAGCTGTTTGGAAAGTCCAGCTGCCAGAGCAGTCGATGCATCTGCGAGGATACGATCCTCATCCAACCACAGCGTCTATGTTACAGAAGAAACAACGCTGAAGTTATTTCCTTCTCTAATACAGTGCACCGATCGCCGAGTGGGTCCATTTGTGATTTTACCCTGAGAACGGCGTTGATGTAGATGCGACTGGCAGACGCAGAATTGTCCAACTGGAACCACTGGTCCAGGGACAGGTTTGAGTTGGAGAGCAAGCGTGACACAGGGATCGTCAGACTCCCCAGGGTCTGCACGCGGTCTGCATCTTTGATCTGTGTCGTTTCATCAGAACAGGGAAGAGGGTCAGAGTAGAACACGTGTGACTATCAGGGTGCCTGACCAAGCTTAACCAGCAAAGTGAGCTTTTACCTGAATGTCTATGTCCTGTTTGAGTGGGTTGTGGATGAAGAAAGTAAACGCTTCCTCCCACTCCGGATTAACGGTTGTGAAACAAGTCTAAAAACGGGAGGAGACCATGTCATTCATCACAGGTCATTTAAATGAGATGTTGAGGATACACACATACATAGAAATCAATCAAACACAGTTCTTTTTAGATAGACAGTACCTTGCTCTCTCTTGTGATGTCATCCACAGACAACTGCACCATAGGATTGGGCTCTTTGTTTCCCTTCTTCATCTAAAAAGGCAAAGTCGCTCAACCGTCACATTGATACATTTGATAAAGTGGCATCTTTCATTCAAAATTGAAGTGATATGATCTTTAGTTGAGTATTACACATAAAGATGTTCAGACACCAGTAATGGGTTTGAATACATGCCAGCTCTGGCATTGTCCAAGATATACATACATTTTGTTCATCAAAACTGTAGTGGCTTTGTGCTGCCACCAGCTGGTGCTGTGTTTAAAGTAATGAAGAAATATTTTTTTCTTCAAAGTAAATTAGAATCATCAGCAAAACTTCATATGAGCAACATGCACCATACAGCTGACATTAAATGGTGGTGTTATCAATTCTATTCTGTAGTTTAGAATTTACACACTTGTTTTCCTGAGTTAAAACAAAACTAGAGGTCTATCATTTTCCAAAATTGCAATCTAAACAAAACACGTCTCAAAACAAAGACCCCTGAGACGAAGAGCTGAGCTAAGAATAAACTTATCAGCCAGCCTGACAACACGTGGTTGATGTGAATAATAGTGTTTCGAAAGCCATAGCAACCGAAACATAACTGTAAGAAAGCCTCATGCTTCTTGGTAAGATCAGGAAGTTGAAAATCTGTATCGAAAGAAACCACAAACACTGAGCTTCATTCCAGAGATTTTGCAAATGCTTTTCCCTTTTATGTGAGATATGAGAGCAGAAACTGGTGCAAAGGAAACTGTGTGTTTGTTAGTCCTAGATAAGGTCATCCATACTCATCCACTCTAGACTGAAAGACATGGCAACAACACTGTAACAAGTCTGAAACAGACGGCAGTTACGGCTCATCTTACAGTGTAACCTCACACAGGAAGTGGCTCCGAGCTACACGCGAACACAGCGACAGACGGGGAAGAGGTATTAGACTCACAGGAAGTGCCTCAGCTTTATCCAGATACACAACCAAGATGGCAGAAGACGGTGGATCGGCCGTCTTGCTTGTCACACTCTCATTCCTCTTCAGGATCTTGGAGAGAGAACAGATCTTAGTCATTGTTTGACACAGACAAAGAGTCCTGCGGGGCAAAGCGTAATTCACTTAGATCGGAGGAGTGATCACACACAATCAGGGTAATGTGCTGTATCAGTGAGACAGACCTCCTCTAGTCGATCACCATTGGGCAGCAAGGTCAGCCACTCCAGTCGGAAATGAACCCGTCCTGATGGAGTGTCCTTCAGGGTGAACCACTGAGAAAATACACACACGTTCACAATCAACACGCAAACACCACGTTCTACACGTTGCACTTTGAATAAAGTGGTTGAAAACAAAAGGGGAACATAACTGCTGATCATACAGGTGTGTTTGTTTTGTAATTTCATAGTAGTCCTATACTTGGCTGATCTACTGACTGTTTGGTGTGGGGTGGGTGGGTGGGGGGGGGCGGGGGACTAGGCCCGGTTCCAGCTAAATTGAACAGAAATGTACAAAAAATGTACTTAACCCTAATCTGCATGTTATTGGACCGTGGGGGGAAACTCAGGTAGCTGAAGAAAACCCACAGAGACACATGGGAAACAGGCAAACTTCACACAGAAAGGTCCCACGCCAAGAGGTGCGAGATGAGCGTGCTAATCTCCACAGGGATTGAGCCTCGACCACAGATTTTTCATGTAGTAAATACGTGTCCAGTTCCTGCGACCTGCTGCCTCTATTGACTTTGTACTTACATCATCGACAACGATGGATTTCTTCACAATGCCCAAGTCCACTTTGGTCCTGCATGAGGAACGAGTGTAAGGGAGAATTAACAAAAGCACATTGATTGACAAGAAGTCATACTAGATTGTCACGCTGAACCGTGGAAGGTGGCAGATGAAACGTGACAGTGAGAGGCTGAACACCAACACACAGGAGACATGAGGGATGTGCATGTACCTGCCCAGGAAATCATCCTGGTCTGCGTCTTTGTCATAGACCTCCACCTCCAACTCCTGACCTGGCACTTCATGGACAATAACCTGATGATGTGGGGACACACACACACACACACACACGGGGGGGGGGCATGAAGACACATGGAACAGTGTGTATGGAAGCTGGGCTGTGGCCTTGTGATTGTAAACCAACAGACTCGCCATCCCGCTCCCTAATATCCACAATACGACGAGAGTGAGGTGACAAAACACGGAAAACAAGGAACACGTTGCCTTCCAACTCTTCGCTCTTCTTACCTCGTACATTTCCCCCCATTTGGGAGAGTCTGTGTTGTCCATGTGTTGGGAGGTAAAGGTCTGAGGGCCCACCCGCAGTATGGCGTAGGGGTCGGACAAGCCGGCCATGACCCCTTTCACGTAATTGTCCTTTGCAGCCAGATTCTGTGCCTCCACGAGGTGGATGCGCACCACACCCTGGGAAAGTAAAAAGAAGAATGAAGGCGTGATACACCGGGGTTTTTTTTCTCCAAAGTAACATCTCTATTTGCAGGAGGACGCTCAGGATTTTACCCGTGGCAACGGAGAGCGCAGTTGGGCCACATGCAGACCAGGAACCAGGGGGACAACCAGGCGGTTGGGCAACACCAAGAAGGAGGCGATGGCGTCCATGATCATGCTGTCGGACATGATGCTGTGGGAAGGAGGACGTCTGTGAGTACATGCTGCCGCACTGCCTGCATTATTTATGAACCATCTGTAATATACTCAAATATGTTGCGTTTATCCTCTGATTTAAGTGGTGGGCGTCTTGGCCGCCGAGCATGTGCAAACCAAAGTAGAGTTACTTGAGCATGACTCACTTCAGTCCCGGGATGTCCAACAAATTGGTCAGTCCCGTCCAATTAATGTCCAGTTTCTGGAGGAGAGATTCAGACAGAGGACTGGAGTTTGGGCAGCAAATGGAGCGAATCAAGACCGATGACTGAATCAATAGCAGGAAATACGTACGAGGCCAAACTGAGACATGTGACAGTGAAAGGAAGTAACTACAAGAGAGGAACAAATAGAGGTGACCACACAATGGACTTACAGGCCTGCGGATGAAAAACATGGAGACAGCACCAACTATGGGCACATCTCCAATCAGGGGCTCCAGAATCACCCTCATCATTCCGTGTAGCTACAGACAGACGACATGCACATGAAATGGCAGCAAAGGGCAAGTGCGTTGTTGGCAACTTTTTGCTCAATAGCTTATCTTTAGCTGGCCATCACAGACCTGTATTCCTTTGACTCCAGCTTTGCAGAAATATCTTTTCACTTCAACGTTGATCTCCACGTTGCCAACATAGCTGGGGAGAGGAGAGAGGAGAGTGTCACAAGCAATAACGGCCACTCAAAGCTGTAATACTGGAGTCAGACTTGGTGTAATCATCTGATCCTGCATGTTCACACCTGACAGTCAGAATGTAGCATGTAAAGCATGAACCTTTACCTGATGTACAGATCCAGCAGAACTTGTCCCTTCTCATTCTCCGTGTGTGCCTTTATCCCCACTACCTTCATAGCCTGCAAGAAGAAATTAAATGAAGCACATTTGCTTTTACTCTATCTGTTGAATTGATGACATGACATTTGTGTGATTTGTTCTTCAAAGGTACAGTGTGTAGGACAGTGTAATCTAAAGCTGAAGCTAAATACCCCTCGTCCCACCCTTACATTCCAAGCATTTAGGTCCTAATATAAAAAAACAACAACTAATTTTAGAACATCCGTTAGGCTTCGGTTATAATTAAAACTCTAAAGCTGGATTGTTGTTCAATTTGGATCACAGCAAAAACATAGTGGTGCAAGACGGTAGCCTTAATTGAGTGGCTCATTGATATATTCTAGGGGGAGGACACAGTGTCAGAGGTGGGGCCCTGCTTCATTGAAATCTGCTGATTGGCTCCCACAGAGCAGTCACACTGATGTCCTCTTCTGGCCATGCGGTCTGGCCATAACGCACAACTGTTAAATCTCTAACCTGTTAATCACGATGATTTTAATAAGGGATATGCAAGTAATCATGCTGGGACTATATTGAAAAATGTATCGGCTGATTTACAAATGTCTTCTCTCAACATTAGCATAAAGGGGGGGGGATTTTTAGGCCTCCTGGTAACTTGTGACCAACGAGGCAACGACCAAGTTGCTGTACAACCACTGGGCCTCAACCCTTGTTGCCACAAAAATGATACATTATTATTACACATCATTATACACTCATGAAAATCTTCTATGAAATGTATATCCAATTTCAAATAGGTCATTCTCATACACTGTACCTTCGAAGCTGTGTTGTGAAATCGATAATAAACCATTAAAGTGACCTTGTCCCCCATGTCCACTTTTGTGAAGCTGAGGGTCTGCAGGTGGGTGCTTGACTCTCGGATCGACGGGGCGATGGTTTCCACCAGCAGCTTCTCCAGGTACTGACCCACGAAAGGCCACACCTGCTGCAGCACCTGGGCAGACACCAGCGAGCATAAGGTTGTAAAACACCTAACGTCTAATGTGCATCGCTGACATTTTCAAGCACTGAGTAAAGTTTGTAATTCTAGCCGCGCACGATGTAGCTAAACTATTTGTCGGATGCTTCGCCTGCCAGACACAGCGACAGAGGAATGGCAGAGGCAGCTGTAGCTAGTCAGGCCTCCTCAGCTGTTTGTGTTCTTCTGTATGTGTGTGTGTGTGTGTGTGTGTGTATGTGTGTGTGTGTGTGTGCAAAAAGACACAATGACTCCTGTGTGTCCCCCTTTTTTTTATATCACATTAATGTTGCTATGTAACTGCAGCTGCCATGTCGCCGCCATTTTCAAGTCCAGGGACAAAGCAGAGGCAGTGTTTTTTTGTGTGAGCGTGGAAAAAAATAGATACGCAGAGTTGGTCTCAGACTGGCATGATCAGAGAGTGAGTCATCAACCGCCTGCTCCTGTGGAGGACGGAGCCCGGGCAACAGAGCAATTTGCTGGCCCTCCCCTTCTGTGAAGAGTCTCACAACTCTGCTTTGTCTGCTCTCTGACGCTCGCGTCTCGTGGTCCTACTGGAATGAAAACTTGTGTTTCTGCGTCTCGGCGCTCGGTGGCGCTCATCTATCTTAAGCAGAGAGGGAATGCGAGATACAGTGGTGGGAGGGGACAATGGCTGCAGATGGTGTTTAGTTTTGGGAGGCCGAGCGGCTCCTCCTCCTTCCTGTGCGCTCCGCTGTAATGACATGGAAATGTTGAGAGGGCGCACTGGCACTGGGCCTTCTCGCTGCAGCACAGACAGAGTGGCTTCACTAATGGGGGCGGGGCCTTCTCTTCTGGGAACAGGGAAGCAACAGCAGCAGCGCTACCATCCATCAGCTGGTATAAGCGAAAAACCAAAACACACTTTACCTTGTGTCAGTCAACGGGACAGCTGAGCTATCTGTGCTGTGTGTGTGTGTGTGTGTGTGTGTGTGTGTGTGTGTGTGTGGTTGGGGGGGGGTGGGGGGGGGGGGGGGGGGGGGGGGGGGGGTTATACAGCATCTTTGTGCCGAATCATTTTGTGGGAAGCTGAAATGAAATAGGAAACCTGTGACGTTTTACCTTGTTCAGCCACTCAACCTTCTCCACGTCTGGAAAGTTGACCTAACAGAAAGAGAGGATGTATAGTCAATAACACAGCGTGATAGTCACAATGATCACAATGCCTCCAGGAAACGGTGCAGCTGACGTTCGTCTGGTGAGGAAATCAAAGGCACGGCTGCCAACATTCCAGCTCTTTCTGCACAAAGTGTGAATCCTTCTAAAAGATCAAATCAAATGAGTGCAACACCGTTATTTCTAATACATCGTTACAATAAACGACTGCAAAGTCTCTGGTCGGGGGGGGGGGGGGGTTGGGGGGTTTCTGCAGTGTCAATGCATTACGGTCCCTTTTGATGTTCTATTATTAAACCTGACACAAGACATTTGTTGAGCAGCACATGGCGATGCCACACACTTTAATGAGAGTGCACGATGTGTGGTTGTGCAAGTAATTACCAAAACAGCCACTCACAGGAACCTTGCTTGGGTGTGGCCACGATACACTGAGTCAAAACAGACCCATGTGGGTTCTCTCAGCATTTCCATGTATGGTGCATGTCTTACACCGTTTCCAGGCACCTTGGATCCAACCTACTCAGATGAATCCAGGATTCTTTTCTTTTAAAGGTTATTCACAAATGCACAAGCAAGACGGCACATTTGGCAGCCGGAGCTGGTATGAGAGAGGAAATCCTGGGAGAACAAAGTACTCCTATGCTGAACACAAAAAAAGGGAACTGCTGTGTGAGTGTTTGAGCAAAGGCATGACTCTGATTCACATGTTGGACAGAAGTAGAAGAGCGGAGTTTGAATCTCACTCTAAAATGAGAATAATGTCGAAGGAAACTCGACACGGGACAATGATGTGGATCCATATCTGCTGCTAAAATTAGCCGAGCGACTGGAAACCACTTCTTTATCACAGTGGTGCTCAAATGTGGGTACGTGGACCCCGGGGGTCTGTCTAAAAAAAAAAAATACAACATAAAGTTAAAACAAGACTATTGATAGAGCAATACATCATCAACCTGACTCGTGGGATATTATTATCAATACATTGGAGCCAAACTTCTCCTCAAAGAGAACCCGATCTTATGTGTGTATTTACATGAGCATAAAAGCATAAAACCCCAATAGAACAACCTAACTCTAATCTTGCATACTGCACCTTTAACTGGAGACAGATTGGGAGTCTGCAATGTAATATGAGACCCTGCTTATCATCTCAGGAGATGCTATGGTGAGGTTTACTTTCTGTTTACGTAATGTGGGGTTTACTGCAGGATGAAATGGTGGGTGGGTTTGAGGGGGTCGTGAAGTTCATGTACGTGTGTGTGTGTGTGTCTGTCCCCCGTGTCCTCGTGCCTTACCCACGCAGGAAGGTCCCTCTTGATCCTGGACATCCTCAGGGACGTGTACCCGTCCTGCTCGTGGTCCTGCAGCTGGATGGCCGACTTCAGGCGCGCCTCCTTGGCCTCTCGGGCGTGCTTCCACCCGGTGTACACCATCATGCCGAACACCAGGAGGCTGGTGCTGACCCGGTAGTACCCGGCCAGGTAGACGGGCAGCAGGGCCCCCAGGCATTTCCCGAAGGTCCACAGAACCGCGACGGCGCTGATGCCTTTAGCTGCCGCCGGGGCCGGGGCTTCGTCGGCGGCGGGCACCGTCTTCTTCTCGGTGTCGCTGCCGGGACACTCGGCGCCTTTGGGCTCGGTCGCCTCTGGCTTTTCGCTCTGCATGTCGAACTGACTTATACTTGATACTTCAACTGGGCGTAAATGTTGACTTTTTCAAGCGTGTTTCTCCGGACTTTTATACCGTTACATCTCTTACGTCATTTACGTACCGTAAGAAGAAGACGCCGTGCCGCTGCCGTCTAATCAGTTAAGCGTATTTCCGTGTCGCATCCTCTTTGTCGGGCACAGAAACGTCTTTCGCTCTTGTTGAGCAGTCGCTGGAGTTGTGCTGTGATTAATCCCAGTTTCCACACAGTCGCTCACGCTGCTCGGTCTGTCCCGTTATCTGGTGAAGCCACGCCCACTGCCACTAAAAAAAACTGCATCCTCCACTCCCCTCACTGACCACTGTCTCCACTGCTGCATTGAAACGCACCGCGTGTTTTTACAGGTCACAATTTTGCTACACCGAGATTTATGATCATATTATAAACACACTCATATAATTCATAATGTCAAACTTATCAAACTAAGTGTTTGATTTTTTTTTCTGCAGGAAATGAATTTTCTATACATTTGTACCAACGTCTGTCGTCCAAACATCGAAATGCTCATGTCATACATGACACAAATCTTCTTATATCGTGCGTATTCGTTTTCAGTTATTGTCCTTTCATTCTAACACAAAAGGAAAGAGTTAAATTCTTCCCCAAACCTCCACTGTGTGCCAGGAAACTTCATTGAAGTTAAAAGCAGACTCCAAAACTTCCAAATACTTAACTCCCATTCATTTTGTGTTGTTCAGGTTTGTTACAAACCATCGCTCTTTATCTTTTACATTGTTCTCATAATTTTTTATCTATGAACTGTGTGTGTGTGTGGCTGCTGTCGACGGGGAGAATCCATGCAGTTGGTAGAAATCTGAAAATGAAGGAGCTTATCATGTTTTGTTTAGCAAAGTAAAGGGGGGAGTTTTTGGACTGACTCTAAACACTAATTGCCTCTTTCTCCGTAGCTGTCTCATCCTTCCACTAGTTCCTCTGGGAATGTTTTCTGTTGTTTTGGTGAAATCCTCCTACACTGCGGCTTTCTACAAAAAGAAACAAACAATGAAAACCGGTGGCCTGTTAGAGGCAACACTCATAGGCTGGAGACCAAGATATGGGGTTTTCTCAGGTGCCGGTGTTTAAAAACATTTGTTCAATAGAATAGATTGAAGACGAAGAATCAAACACACTGCAC
Source organism: Chascanopsetta lugubris (assembly GCA_016785325.1). NCBI lineage: Eukaryota > Metazoa > Chordata > Actinopteri > Pleuronectiformes > Bothidae > Chascanopsetta > Chascanopsetta lugubris. The sequence continues at coordinate 65,653 of JAFBJT010108797.1, forward strand.
TGTGTTTTATCACTACATTGTCATGGCTGGTGCTAGAAATCCATTTTTAAGAGTCCAGAGTTCAATGCGTTAGGTAGAATGGATCTATTGACTGAAGATGAGATAGTTTCACTATCTGTGTGTGATCAGGACCTGAATGAATGATTTGTTGTTTTCCTTATTCACAAACGAGCCCTTCATACTTTTATTGGTAACTGAAGGATTACTGAATACCTGGAAGGGTGCGAGACATTAAGCCAAACTTAACCACTATGTGACACTAAATCCTACACACTGTACCCTTTAATTTGTTCAAAGACTTTCATCTGTTCGGGTATTATTAAGTTATTCAATCCCGTATATATTTATGCATCAGCTTCTATGTGTTTCTCACATTATCTGATTTTATAGTGGTTGTATTTGAAGCATCCCTTTACTCACATTAGTTCATCTGCTCGGCTTTATAACAAATGCTTGTACGTCTGTTGTACAAGCTTCACTTTTCACTTCACATTTTGCATAAAGAAACTTTTCACTTTGTCTGTAGATTGTTTCAAATATTTTCAAGTGTCGACTTATCTGCTAAAGTCCACTTCCTGAAAAAGATTTGCCCTGTAAATTCAATAGATTTGGGCCGTTTTCAAAATTCCCTTTCTGCCAGTTCAACTCAAGCTCAGTTTCAACACACCTTCATGCCTCCTCAGTGATTCAACTAAGCATGTACGCACCTCGGCATTCACACTCCTTTCATCAGGAAATATTTTCTTGCTCAAATGTGGATTTAACCACCTGTTAAAAAAAGTACATTACCTGTCTGATGATGTGCACAGCAGCTTCACTCGGAGGGGAATAGTCTGCGAGAAAGCCATGGCCCTAGTGCTTTGTCAATATTTTCCTGCCGCCTCAGTTTACTTTAGAACTGCAGACTGTGCACACTCCCCAGTCCCTTAATCCTGTGTCAGTGCACAGGCCTCTGCAGACAGAGAAGATTCCCAGTGCTGGTGGCAAACAAACACCCAATGCTCCATTTGTTTAAAGAGTCATACGGATGTGGCGCTACATACAGTAGAAACACAGGCAATTATATTCAACGTTGCACAATGTGACCCCACCCAATCAACTCAAGCAGTGGGATGTCAGGATGAGTATACTATGAGAGATACTAGTCTGTTTGAGCATGACTTCACTCGTTTGTGTTTCGAAAAAACAGAATGAACAGGTGTAAACAGCAACGAGATATCGCAACATTAAACTTTGGAGTAATTGTTTTTAATTTGCAAAGTACCAAATTTTGTACCGGAGCAAATCACAAAAATATAACCACAAACTGCTTCCAAAGTCTTCATGTTCCCACGAGGATGGCGCAGTGGTTCCCACGCGATGGATCATTTCAGGAATGCGTTTGTGTTTGAAAATAAAATCCTTGGGTAAATGGATTTAGGTCTGAATTGACAGTTCAGTCGGTTTGTGGGAAACATGAATCTGAAATGTTTGAACACAGAGTAACGGAGGCCCGAGGGAGAAGTCCTTATTCTGCCATCTGGTGGAGAAAAGCTGAAACTTCTTTTGTCACAGTGCTGTCTTCCGTCGAGCCTCCAACAAATAAAAAGTTTTCTCTTGTGATAATAACGATCACTAAAACTAGTCTGAAATATGTGAACTACAGTTCTCTTTGTATTGCAGTCAGTGAGGCAGAGTGGTGATCCTCATGCTTTGACTTGCGATGGGATACGACACCATCGGTGTGGTGGCGTGACTCATTGTGATGCCTGGCAGAGGCTGTGTCATGGACACTGCCACTGGTGCCACAGACACAGTCACTGGAGCCATAGAAACAGGGGGCGCCATTCCTTGGGCAATGGTCTGTGCAAGGGCAGCAGAGAGAGGAGTGATCTCAGGGTTGAGGTGGGGCGGAGGAGCGGAGGGCGGGGCTGCGTTGGTGGGGGGTGCAGAAGGACCACCAGTTGGGGCTACCAGGTCCTGCTGGGTGACTGGCCGAGGCTGCAGTCCGGCACTGCTGAGGGTGGTGTGAGTCTGGGCAATGCTGTGATTGTAGGAGCTCACTGCACCCACAGGGGGAGCCATAGTTTGCTCAGTGGGTGCAGGAGTGGAGGAGAGCGTTATGACCTTGGCTTGGCTCCGGAACTGGGCGTTCTGCTCCAGGAGAACCTCATTGGTGGCAAGGAGATTTGAAACCTGAGAAGAAGAAAAAAGACAGTTCAATTAGATTTCAAACAGAAACCCCTGATACTACTTTACTTAAATGCATTAAATATTATTTACAGAAAACTGTAAGGGCCTCACTGTAAATTAAACCATACCTTTACATTTACTGTATTTTTCATGTGGGAAATGCAAACTGGCCTCATCCAAGAGGGTTAAACAGTTTGTATTTTTTTGTAATTTCTTAAATTGCATACAATGTTTGATTTGTCATTCTAGTCATTGTAACCTGCTTCTTTAGTTCCTCCACTCGTTTCCTCAGCAAGGCATTTTCTTCTTCCAGGAACCTGTATTCAAGAGGACGTGGTGGAAAGGTGGCTTGGACCCCCAGCTCATAGTGTCCACCTGCGTTCCCATCTGCCAGTCGCAGCCCCTCCAAACGTCTCCTCTTCAGCTGTAGCGCGGTGTGATCCATCGAAACCTCCAGCGGGCTGGCATCGAACAGACCATTCTCGAGCATAGGATCGTACACTGAGCACGAGCCCCTGTCATAACGACGCTGTCCTGAGGAGCCTAAAGACATACACCCACTCATCCCTCCTCCAACTAATCCACCGACACCAGAGATACTTTGGTCTCTGCAGCCCCCTAAGCTTGGACATCCCATTCCCATCATATTACTTCCACCTCCGCCTCCAACAAGTCCTTGCATTCCACCGCAGGCACCACTGACCCCGACGCCTATGCCTCCCCCAGCATTCACCATTCCAACGGCACCTGGTCCCATTACGCCGCCTACGCCAACCCTGGATGTCTCATATTCATAGTCTTTTTTGACATGGCGGAATTTACATTTGTTGCCACGCTGGCATTCTCCGGTAAGGAAGTCTCTGCAGATGGGAACCTCCCCTCGGCTATGGGGGAGATCCATAGGGGACAGGCCCAACCGCGCTGCAACTTTCCCTCTTAGTCTGAGAGGCAGTTCACCTGTTTTCTTGTAATAGTCCTCATCATCTTTAGATCCATGGACAAAGCGGCAGCTTGAGCGCATGCACTCTTTATTCTGGTGGTCATGACAAAAGATGAACTCGTTCTTCTGCACCCCTAAGTCAGGAACCTCATTAAAGTCCGGGTGTCTGAAGCGGCAGCGTTTGCCTCTCTTGCAGACGTTGCGTATGAAATCCCTGCAGACGCCATCGAATGCCAGTCCAGCACCCTGGCCCCCACCTGCACCGTTCCCACACCCGTTGCCGTTTCCAAGCGCCCCTCCACCCCCCATGCTTCCAGAGCCAGAAATGTTGCCTCCACCGCTTCCTCCCGAGCCCCCTCTGCCCTCTCCAGAGCCCCCTGCCAGACTGGACCCTGGTCCTCCGTCCTCTCCCAGACTACCAGTACTGCCACCACCACCTGACAAGTAGGAGCTGTCCCGGTCAGGCATGGCGCTTGGCCCAGCTCCAGAAGAAAGTAGCACTCATGTGTGTGAGAGGCGCTGACGTTACCTGGTGAAGAATCACAAAGACAAGGTAAACATTCCAGGTTTACGCTTCGAGCGGTGTTTCCAACTGTCCAGTGTTCAGTGAGAAGGAAAACACCTTTTAAAGGTTCGTATGTATGCTTTCGTAGTATATGAAAGAGGCAAGTACATGCGCTTAGGTCGGGTAAACAAGCATCAGTGTTGCTACCAGACAATAAGCTATAGTCATGTTTTGATTTACTACAAAAACATTAACTATAAATACGCAGGATGAAAATAGACAGGTGTTGCCAGCTAACGTAGATAGCCCGCTGTCATATAACATTCTTCCATTGCCGTTGTTATAACACGTTGTAGCTAGCTAACGGCAGCTACGGCATCTAGCGAAGGTGACTTAGCTTGCAAGGCTAAATGCTAACGTCTTACCAAACAGAAACCAGGAGAAAGGTCCGGCTGAGCAGCTTCTACACGCGGAAACACCTCGTTTTACTTTCACCGAATTGTCTTCGGCAATGTCGACTAACAGCACAAAGCAGGTCCGACTTGTTTTGTGACAATCCCTCGAGGCCTCGGTGCTGTTTACCACATTTTTGTGACTACTGTTTACTGCTCACGAAGAGGACAAGACACCATGCGCTCTTCTTCTCCCCCACGGTGCCCACTCCATTCTTCTGCCATCTAGCGACGGGAGGGACGAACAGGTTTGATGTTGGACTTTATTTTCATTAAAACGAGGAAACAAATAAGACGTACTGTGTGTGCGTGTGCTTGTGTGTGTAGTAGCAGCACAACTGCACGAACGCCTTCGCGACTCCTCGGTGGAACATAGCTCTTTACACAAAAGGCATATTCCTTTACATACCATGTGAATATCTAGTCTGCCTATATGCTGTAACCCTGTCGGCAAGCGTCTGATAATTCCCTTACCGGAATTGTGACTCAGACTGGAACCATTACCGAAGTTACCGTCCTCACAACTATCACACTTACACGGTGAGTAAAACTGGGGCAAATCTTTCAGCGAGACCAGTTTGTATGTTGTTTTTTTAAGTACTTCAGTTGAAAGTTTCTGTAACACCTGCCCACACACCCGTACTACATGTCGCTATTTTTTTATTGTAATTTTAATTTTTTTAAACCTTACAGCCCTGACAAGTGTATTTGCTGCTGACGTGTGTAGAGCTTATGGGTGTTAGCTGAACTTCCATACTTTACAGGGGCGTGCTTATTTCCATCATGGCCGTGCAAGGTGTCTCCCACCCGGAGAGGGGGAGGAGGATGATGATGGGGGCCGCCGCCGTGGTCCTGCTGCTGCCCCTCTGTTTATCTGCAGCCTCCACAGACTCCAGCAGAAACTACTACGAAACTCTCAGCGTGGAGCCAACGGCAACCGACAGTCAGATAAAGAGGGCTTTCCGTAAACTGGCAGTGAAGTACCACCCTGATAAGAACAAGGGCGCAGACGCCGAGAAGACGTTCAGGGAGATATTAGAAGGTAAACAACAACAACATGGCAGTAGTAACTAACAAACACACACTTCCGGTCTCATAACATGCGTTGTATGTGTAATCATTTAAAGGTGCAGCGTGTGAGATTTGGTGACATCTAGAGGTGAAGTTGCTTGTTGTATCCATCGCCTCACCCTCACCCCTCTGAGGATGCAGGGGAGTTTATGGTCGACTTCAGTTCATGTTTAGTATCTCCACTTTTACCACTGTAAAACCATGGGTACATTCATGGGTTCATTTAAGGGCAACAGAAATGAAATGAGACATTTAAAACATCATAAATTCATGAGAATGTCAGTATGTGTTTATATATTTCAGTAGTGACAAAAACGACCCAAATCTTGCACACTGCACCTTTAACACATTCCATAAAATCTTTCCTGTGTGCTTCTTACTTGGCAGCTGTGTAATGATTGTGTCTCAATCAGAAGGATACAGAACAGTATATATGTTAAAGTAGCACTGTGCTATTGAAATCTAGTGATGAATATGCTGCTCCCCCTCTAATGCACAGGAGAACTTATGGTGGCCCCCATTTGTTATATTATAAGGGCTATTTCGTTTGTTTTGGGCTTTGTTTGGTTTGTGTTCCTCCTGCTACCTGGTGGCTCATTGCTACCACCTGTCACCTCGCAGAGTTGATTAGCGACATTAGCATGTTGAGACAGAAGAGTTCTTAAAGCTCAACTTGTGTCATATTGTCTTGCGTCCTGAATGTTAAATGCGATGTGTCGATAAACAGTCGACCCCTATGTAGAATTGATATTATCACACTTGCATCAATGCAGTTTGTGATCGTTGTCTGTTGTGTGCGAGACGACCGTTGCATTGCAAACGATTTAATTGACGCTCAAATAATCTACCCGTTAACCTCTATCGGTCAACCTCTGTCTCTGCTCCTCCAGCCTACTCTGTCCTCTCCAACAAGGAGAAGAGGAGTCGTTACGACAGCGTGGGTCACGAGGCGTTTATGGGGAATCCGGTGTTTGCTAACTTTGAGGAGAACACAAACACGCCCTTCAGTTTCGCCGACTTTTTCCATGACTTCAGTGACAGTCCGTTTGGAGAGGAGGGGCCAGACTTCAGCTGGAGCTCTTTTCAGGACTGGGAGAACGAGGACGACCTGTTTGAACCTCACAGCTTTGAGGGTCCTGCTGGCTTCACCTTTATTTTTAGAGATGTGGAGGACAGTGAAGACGACTACCACAACCACCACGGTTACTAGAGAAGCTGACGTTTCTACAGCACGCTGTGTACGACCTTTACATTTATTGTTCTCTCTTTTATTGATAACAAAGTCAACTTATTAAATATCATACTCCTACCCTGTATTCTGCGTCTTTTATGGAATGGCTCGTGAGTTCAGTGGTTGTTCACACGTTTGTGAGGTGGTAAAGCTGACAAGCTGACAACAGATTCACTGATTGGAACATGTGAACCATTCCTTCCCCTGCGTGGGTGTGTCCAAAGCTTGCAGTTACTGACTAACGCACCATTCACTTATCTTTTTCCCTGCGCCAGCACTTTTAGATTTGGCAGTCTTTTAACCCAATACTCCCAGGACCAGCGTGCACCTTGACCCAGAGGATATCCTGTGCCTCCTCAGCAGTTGGATTGCACAAAAGCGGACATTATACAAAGCGAACTTTGCTGCTTTCACAAAGGACGGAGTTGAAATTTCTACAAAGCAGAAAGACGGAGACGGGAAATACCTTCAGGCTGGACAATGATGGTAAGTCTGAATGAAAATGTATTTTATCTCTGCATATCATGTGACAGCCTTCAACTCTATAGTGTTGTGTAAAGTTTTTACTTTTAAAGATCCAGTGCGTGAGTTTCAGATGGATTACTTCCATTTCAGTCGGCAGATAGAAATGGTGTTTTCATGTTTGTATGGTAACACATAGTGGACAATCTAAATACATTTGTTTTAATGACAACTCAAGGCTTGTCCCACCTGCTTGTGAACTTGGGGTGAGGCCAGGCCCATCTGTAAGCGACTTGTATGCAACATACACATTAGATGCAGGTATTTTGAATTAAGTTTGAAATCTGATATGAATTTACACCTTGTTTTTCATACAGGAAGAGGTGCAGGAAGAGTCATCGTTAAGTGTCCATGGTCATGACATCAGAGTTGCAGATGCACTGAAAGATGGGGACACACTCACTTTTCTGATCGTTTCTCAAAAGGTAAGAAGCTGTTCTTTAAAAAAAAATATATTGTTGTTGTTGCATAACTACAAAGGGTGGTTAGTAACCCTAACCCTAACAACACTATCAGCTTGTTGATGAGCATAAACTGTGATAATGGAAAAAAAACATATTCCTGACATTGTGTCATGTTACTGTTCTGTGTGTCCCAGCTGTCTGGGACAGGGGAGCACCACGTGGACCGGACTTACGATGATTTTGAATGGCTGCAGCAGCACCTGTTCTCTCAGGAGGACGTCCCTGGGATACCGGGAGTGATAGTTAGTATTTTTCATGTGCCGTCAAAAGGTCTAGCGTGTGGGGTTTACGGTTTGGTCAATCCATTGGCAGAAATGTTATATAAAAGAGTCCTATTGTATTAATGTTTTCATTTTTGCTCAGTCAGCAGAATATACAAATTCTTGCTAGTTAGGGTTGGTCTGCCTTTACGAGCTGGCTTATCTTCATAAACTCTGGGCACTAATTAAATTTTTTTATTTATTTTTTTAATGTAGTCCCTTTGGACACAAGACAATTAGGGCAATATTGAGAGGAGAGAGATTTTTCATCATGCTCATTGTGCAAAAAAAAGTAAATGCAAGATTAAAGCTGAACCAACTTAGAGGAGGAAAATGTGGCTTATTTTGCCTTTCGAGAAAAAAGTGAACCCTTCACAGATATTCTAGCAGGGCAGGAAGTGTTGTTTTGAATCACAAAGTTATTGACTTATTGACATGATAATCAGTTTTGTCAGTTTGACTTTACTCTTGATTATTTTCTCCTCAACATTTTGCCTTTGAAAAAATGACGAAAAAAACAACAACAACAAATCCTTCTTCCTTTTGTTGTTCACCTTATTTACCCATGGCCCTAAGACTCCGTCACAGCTTTGGTAAATCACAAACTAATATCATCAGGTCACATGCCGAAAAGTTGTGTTCAGTCCTTATCTTTGAAGGCTTCCTCCCCTTCCCATTCCTTTCCTGGGGGAGCCGATCTGTGCGCGGCGATAGAGAAAGGTTGAAAAATTCCTCTGAAAGATTTTGTTTACTTCCTTCTCCTCAGTTGAGAGAGGACGTTCGGCACAGTTGAGTTTGCGATGAATTACACGAGTGAAATGTCAGGTCAGGTCAGTAAGTGTAACTACATGCTCTGCTGATCAAAGAAACAGCATGTAGGAGTCTCTTTCCCAACAAGTGCCAGATGATAAAGCAATCTGAAAAAAATAGTTTTTTTAAAGGTGCAGTGTGAGAGATTTAGGTGGGAAGATGTCATTTTTTTGCAACAGAGAACATCACCAGCAGGTGTCACTCAGTCTTACACACTGTACCTTACATAGAATTGTGCTCCCCCCCCCCCCCCCCCCCCCCCCCCTTTCCAGTTTCCTCCAATTCCTGCAAAGCCTCAGGTGAATGCATCTGCCAAGGCTATGAAACAGCTTGGTGAGTGCACATCGTAAAACAGTTTAACAAGACAGATTGATTCAGTATTGTCCATTGTGTGTACGGCTCTCTGACGTAAGGATGGTTCTCCGCAGGGTTCCTTGGTTTGGGGGAGTGGCAGCCGTACTGTAAAGCTCTGGAAACGTACCTGCGGCAGGTTGCTTCACACAGCATCCTGAAAAAGAATAAAGCTGTGGAGGTCTTCCTCACCAGCACGGATGTAAGTTGACCAAGAATAATCTCCTTTTCCCTTCCAACCATCTCTGTCATATAGTAGGCAAAGGGGAAAAGATAGCACTTTGTGTCACACGTGAATGCAATGTGATAGGTGTTAAAGTTAGTCAATGATTAAACCGCCGCAGAGACTGTTTCAGGGCAGACAGCGGAGGGATTAGCACGATGCACACGCACTGTATTGAATGCACACTCAAAGGGATACTTCATTAGAGAGGGAGAACGCAGGCATCCACCAGCAACGACATCCTGGGTTTATTGTGATGTGATTCTTTCCTTTTTGACTCTGTTTGCTCTCAGCTGCGCAACCTCGGGGCACATCGTTTCACTGGCCCCGGTGTCACGATAAACAACAACATTTTCCCCAGCGCTCCTTTAAACACACAAGTGCTTCTTTTAAATCGGAAGAACCTCATTTGTGCAGAGAGAGATTCTACAGCCGATGAGACATTGTCTTTTCTCAGTTAAGCGGATTGTTACGTTGACGCTGCGCCATAGTGCATCAATCTATCACTTGAACTCTGCGGCAATAATTGAACCTAACTGCACCGTAAACACGCATCAACAAATCCAAACACCGAGTGACGATCTCTTTACCGTGTCAAGTCGAAGCGTGTGTGTCAGCATTGGCCTCGCTTCAAGTCCTGATGATGGTGCTTTGCTTTCCTGTTGTGTCAGACCCATCGGGTCAGGAATGCTGCAGGTCCAGCTCTTGCACTTCCCAGCTGACTCAGAGCTGATATGTCTTTGGACGTTCCATGAATCTGTGCACGTCTACAATGGTTGTCTGAACAGGCGTCTGAATTTGGGGGAAAAAGGGCCGTGTTAGCTGTGAATCTCTGAGGCTCATGGAGGGGCGATGCCATATGATCTGTGTAAATGTACTCAAGCTCACGTGCTTTGCTTTTCGCAGCCTCCGGGTCGACAGAGAGCGAGGAAAAACATTTTTAATCGGCTGAGTCAGGCAGTGGAAGAGATGAGGAAAGAGGGTCATAAGGTAAACACCATCCACACAGCCTTAATTGTAGCATGTGCATTTTAACGTTGTCGCGTGTTTGTTCATTCCAAAGGAAGACAAACGACTTCTGTCTTTTAAGATTTTATTCTGCAGCCACAGAATGTCTCGGCCGAGGTCCTCAGCACCGTGAGTTCGGGAGAAATCAGGCGCAGCTGATCCCTCTGTAATGTCACAGAACCCATTACTACTCTGATGGGTTCAGGATGAACACGATTGGCTAAGACTAGGCGGGGGAGGGACCGTGTGAGACAGCTAATGCTGTGTGTGTGTGTGTGTGTGTGTGTGTGTGTGTGTGTGTGTGTGTGTGTGTGTGTGTGTGTGTGTGTGTGTGTGTGTGTGTGTGTGTGTGTGTGAGATATCATGTGGGCTGTTTTGACATCATAGTAACTTCTTTACAAAACATTATGCACTCATCAGTATGTGTCCAGGCATCCAACTTCACATTCCCTGTTACACTTCTCTGGATTAAGACTTTAACCTTAGCATCAGATTGCTCGGTATGGCAACACGATAGGTCAATATAAATGGCACTTTAAGGCATGGAAACATGATCAGTAAATATAAATTCCCAACAACGTACATGTGGAGTTTCACCATTCCTGATTTTGTCTTCAGGACGTGGATGAGTTCTTCCAAGAAGCTCGTGACCAGAACCTCGTCCTAACCGGCCACACCAAGAGCGCCGCAGAGGTGAGCGACGTCCCTGTTTGTTGAGTGTGCTCCCGCCCATGTTCTTCTCCGACACACATCCTCTCAAAAGCAAAATGTTTCAAATGTTATTCTCCCGGCAGAAATTCCTGGACGTGGTGCTGACTGAGCAAAGTAAGCCACACACCTCTCATCTAAAAGTTAAGCGCGCGAAACAAAAAAAAAGAAGCTTCTCTCTGCCCTTCATCGTTTGTCTGTGGATGTCGATGATCACACGTCTGATCCTTCACATTCTATATAGTAAACATTGAGAATTAGACTCTTGTTTTTCTGTCGTATTGAACTCTATAATGTGTTTTTCAAATGCCAGAACAAAGACAGTCGGTCAGTCAGTTAGTCTCTGCGTCTGCACACCATGCAAACATCTCTGTGTGGTTGCATGATTCCATGGACTGTACATGAAGATGGATGATAGGAGGGAACAATGAGGCCTCAGCCACCACTTGTTGGCTGCACTATAAATCATAAACCCCACCTCTCCCATGAAAGTAAATGGGGCACGGACCATTCCATATCTTTAAAGAGCAGACTAAGTGCATTTGCCTTAAAGGAAGCTTCCTATATTAATGACAATTTCCATATAGGACTGGGGATTGATTTACACATTGATATTGAGTGAAGTATCATGACTGACAGCTGAGACCGGCTTTCGACTGGTGGAGTGTGTTCATTAGCGGGACCTCCGGCTCCAAACCTGCATGATGTTGTCCTGGGGACACATTTTTAGTGAGAGTGGGAGGACGTGGAAATGTCCATCTTCAGTCTGTGTGTGAGCCGCTCTTTCATTCCCTCCAAAGTCCCATTTTACTCAGAATCTGAAGGAACAAGTTGTCGTGCTCATCAGATGGAATTCGTTGTTATTGTTTGTGTGTGCAGACCGGACAGTTCTTGTGTATTTAATACGTGTTTGTTGGTTTGTGTAGAGATCGCAGTGGCCTGTGGGCACTTCGCAGCCTCTCTGCATCTGTGTGTGGAAGCAGGCGAGGATCCAAACAAACAGGCTTTTTCAAGGTGAGGCGACGACGGTGTTGGTCCAGAGCACATGGCACTGATGAGTTCATGCCTTTGAACACTGATCACCAGTTAGAATAAATGACTTTGATTCAAATGTCGCTAATCCCTTTTTTTTTCTCCCCCCGACAGGATTTGCGTGAAGTTGTCAGAAGTCTTTGAAGCCATAAAGGTACAATGTTGTCGTTTGCTGTTGTTTAACACATCGTGGATCATTCATTGACCAAATAATCCGAAAACCTGCGCGTCGCGCGTTGTCGTGTGAGCAGAAAAACATGGCGAGCACTGCGGACAACGATGTGAACACTCTGGGGCTCGGCTTCGACCTGGAGTCGCGATACCAGGAGGCACAAAAGGTCTGTCGGTTCGTCTCGTGTCCATTTTCACAATCTATCGAGCATTACGCGAATCGTGCGACTCATTTCCCTCGGCGTGATGTTATTGATTCTGTCCAACACAGGAAATGCTTTTCAGGAGAACATGCAAACTGGTGGAGTTGGAGACGGCGAAGAGAAACGCAGAGAAGGCCAAACCTGTGAAGAAAGCAGCTGTAAGTCTGCGTTCCCCTCTTGCCACCAGCAGATGTCACTGACGTTCTGCTGATATGATCCAGTGATGGGATCAACCACCAGCAAAAGAATATCTCTCCATATATACATATATATATATATATATATATATATATATATATATATATATATATAGAGAGAGAGAGAGATAGATACAGCTGATCTTTATATATGTATATATATAGATATAGATATAGATATACATATATATAGATATACAGTACATACGGAGATATAGTCTACCTACTCTAATGTCTGTTTTAAAACCATGTTCGAAGTGATGACGATGATTCGCTCTTCGCGTCCATCAGATGGAGGAGGTGAAGAAAGCGGCCGAGACGGAGTTCCAACACGTTTGTGAAGTGGCCAAAGAGGAGGTAAAAACAGCGACTTCATTCTTCAAACTGAATTCCCTCCGTCTCCACACCAACATCCTGATGACGACGACGTAACGTCCGGTTTGCCGCCACACTTGTGCCGTGTGTGTGTGTGTGTGTGTGTATTTACACGTGTTGCCACATGCTCCTCCCAGATTGCGAGGTTAGAGGTGGTCCGCGTGGAGCTGCTGCAGCGGGCTCTGGTCCAGTGGTGTGAGAAGCAGATTCTCACAGCCAGAGAAAGCGCTGACCAGTTTGACCAGTACCTTCAGGCCTTCAGGGCGATGGCCCAGTGACCTCACCAGCGCCGCTCCTCACCAAGCATCCTCCGAACACACTGTGTCTGAACATAGACCACGTCCTTCTCCCTTTGTACCACAGCATGGTGCTTTGTCTTTGCATCCAGCGACATAAAATACAGAGACTTTCAAATGCAAGGTGTTTATTGCCGTATGCGCAATAATACACATTCTTTGTTTACACCCTCTCCTGCTTCCTTGCTTCCTTGCTTCCTTCCTGCTGTCATTTTTTCCCCCGTCCTTTTCTCTCTTTTTTTTACCAGCTCTTCTTTCTGACTCAACATTCTCCCGCCGGTAATTCTCTGTTCTCTCGTTGTCCTCCCTTGCTTTCTTTTTTGTCTTTCTATCCATCCTTTACTTCTCTCGGTCCCTCCCTGTCCTTCTCTCCATCCTTCCTTCCAACCCTCAATCTCAATCTCTCCTCCCTCTTACCCATTTAGAGCTGGCAGAGATGATTGATTTGAGATCTGAGTGGAAGACTTGATGGCTGCTGTGTGTGTGTGTGAGAGTGTGTGTGTGTGTGTGTGTGTGCGCGTGCGCCTGTGTACACGCTCTGTGCTAGAGTCCTTACATTTGTGCTGAAGGTGTATTCTGCTCCTGCTCTGGAGCCACAACATCAGCTGGGGTCACACAAAATAAAGTGTGATGAATTGATTCCCCAAAGTATCCGCTTGCCTTTGTGTGTGTTTTTTTACTCCTGGGGTCATTAATCAGTTAGACTGGCTGCTACACACACACACACACACACACACACACACACACACACACACACACACACACACACACACACACACA
>JAFBJT010108798.1:14180-22340 GCA_016785325.1 Chascanopsetta lugubris
TCCAGGTGAACGCACAAATGAAGTGGGTGCGATGAGTTGACGCACGAACAGCTGTGCAGCATTTGTTCTTATAAATGAGAGCACTCAGGATTCCCCCAGATGTCCTGTTGACATTAAAGACAAGGAGGAATATAAACACCTCCTGAAGTCATTCTGTGTGTGTGTGTGTGTGTGTGTGTGTGTGTGTGTGTGTGTGTGTGTGTGTGTGTGTGTGTGTGTGTGTGAGATCTTGATCAAAACCCCTCACAAACCTACTTGAAGTGAAATCTGAGGCTGTCAACAAGTGCTGGAATCAGCCGACCAACCTCTCCACCAATCAGAGCAGAGCTTTATCAAAAGGTCCAAAAGGGCAACTTTTGGTTTAAAACCACTTTCTCACAACTTTCACTGTAAACAACCATGTTTGGTGAAGTTACCCAATGAACCGAGCATTTCACACTGGTGAGGCTGAGGTGTGAACATGTTCTAAAAAGGTAAAGACAAGACTTTCAAAATAAAGCTGGTGAAGTTACAACCATCAAAGAGAGAAAGGTCGCCCTCTAATCATCCACTCGCCATCAGATTTCTGTGTGTGTGTGTGTGTGTGTGTGTGTGTGTGTGTGTGTGTGTGTGTGCGCGCGTGTGTGTTTTATATTTCTGAACACAACAGCGTCCTCCCGGCTGAGGTGTCTCACAACTTTTACCTTTCAATTCATCACAGAGGACAAACTGACCTCCTCCTCCCAACGGACCGCATCAATCTCCTCCTCTCTTTTAGGATCATATAAAATCCTGATTGCTGCGATTCAGGTGAAATTCCAAACTGCCCGAAGAGAGGGAATGAAAACATCGTTCCCAGGCCGAGCGAGGACGGCGTCTCTCTTGATGCCGCCACCGTCGTCAGCACTTTAGCGCCTCGGCGTCTCGCTGCGACCACGGTGTGTCTCGTGTGCGCCCGGCGCAGCCCGTTTAAAAACCAGACTCCTGCTGTGGACGGATGAAAGACAAATCCGACTGAGTGAAGTTTGTTATTTGACTCTGCTCGGGCCCGACGTGCAGCGAGGAGACGAAACGGAGAAACGGAGGCTAATTACGGAGGCTCCGCCGTAATAGATGACAAAACTGAGGCAAAGGGGAAATGACAGCAAAGTGAAATGTGCTGCTGGAGAAGAGACAAACACGGGGATGATGAGCTGACGTCTCGGAAACATCAAGACAAAACGCTGGAGGTTTCATACTGATTATATCTGGAGAAAGGCTTCGTTGTTTCTTAAAATAGCTTTTTAGCGAATGAATAAATAGGCAAAACAATATGTAGACATGTTCCGACTTGCGTAGTTGCCTCTGTCAGCCTGTGGGGGGCGGTATCATCTAATCAGTATCAGATTAACCTTTTGATGTTTTTGTATTTGAAGTTGCGCTAAAACATTTTTAAGACTGTTTAAGACCGGATGAAAAAATATTGGACATGTTCTTTTGAAACCGAGAGTACGAAACCGTTCGTGCAGGTGTGAAAGTGTAATAAGTACCGCACGTATTTTTTGTCTTATGGAAACACACTCCTCAACGCCAAAACATCCTTAGCCAATCACAGGGGGGCTCTCAGAATTCCTCAGATGGACCAGAAGCGCAAGACAGTCCCTCACAACCTTTGAAGTTTGTGTTCCTGCGACGGCTCAAGGAGAAATGCTCTCGAACCTGTTCTCGGCACTTTAAACCAGAAAGATTACCGTAATTACCAACAGTGCAATTATCGCAAACAAGGTTTGTTTGTTGACGTGACGATGAAACTGAAGGTTAGACTCATTTATGAGCTCACAAATGATTTGTACGCAGAACTGGAACAAACGTATCCATCGACTTTTTACGGCGTCCGCTGAGGCCACTTCAGTTTCCCTCAAATTACAGCTCCGACTCTTGTCGGTTAAAAGCCCGAGTCTCGAGTTACAGCGCTTCTCAGTTCTAAAATATTGCCGCATCCTCTCCTTTGCCTCTGTCGTAACATCTTTTCCACGAGGAGGGAAGTTCCAAAAAAAATGTCTCATTCTTGAATCCGCCGGCTTCTCCTCAAAGAACCGACTGATATTTGAGGTCAAATGAAACAACTCCGTAAAAACGCACGTACGGTCCGGGAGTTGGGAGCGTGTTGTGCAGAGTCGGTGTTGGCCTGTGGAGGCGGAGCAGCTCCCCGGCGCCTATTGACGGACAGTAAGAGGGGTTAAGCCGGGAGGCTGCGCGCCGGTGGGATACTCCCCCGGGTGAGCTGGCGAGCACAAGCAGCGATATCAGCAGTATTTGTAAAAAGTCACACTCAGCCCCGATGAGGGCGGTCCACCTGTCACTGAGATAAACCGGTTCATAATTGATCGCCACAGAAATGAAGGGAGGGCGGCGGGGTTACGGAAAAGCCTTCGGTTATTTCGCGCGCCCGTCGCTGTGACGACTGATGGAGGGACGAGGGTTCGAGTTCAGCTCGAGTGGACGATGGGACTTCTTCGCCGCGCAGGGCTGCATTCGCTCCCTCTGTTCTGGAGTTCTGTTCCTGGAAGAACGAGTTCGGGCACTGTCCTCGCGGTGTTTGTCGTTTGGACAAGACGCCCGAGGATGCTGTAGTACAACCTCCGGGCCTGAGTGGCGCTGTAACACTGCCACAGACATACAGCAAACAAAGCAGAGAAGAAATGGGGCATGTGCACCAAACCCTCAAGATGTAAACAAACACAACAAGAGGAGGAGGTCGATGACAAGGTAGAAGCAGAAGAAGAAGAAGAAGAAGAAGAAGAAGAATTTGCTGATGATGGCAACAAAGAACGTGCAAGTGAGGAATTGGGGCGTTCGCGTGGATCGACGACGCGCTAGAACTTCTGCTTCAGGCCACATTGGACTACAAGTCATCCGCCATTGTTGTTGTTGTCGTTGTTGGTGGCAGGTTGACGCGTGTGGGTAAAGACGGACGTGTGAGAGATTGTAGAAAGATCAGTTGTAAAGATGAAAGGCCTCTTGAGATTCGCAATTCCTGTTCGCCGGCCCCATGTGGATGGAACGCCCATAATAAAAAAAAAAAAAAATAAAAACCTTGAGTGAATTCATCTAAACCCACCTCCGTGTGGGCAGGACCTCAAAGTGCCTGAATAAAATACCGTGATTCCCATTCTAAAGTCAACCCTCGACGGTAACACAACGTCATTTACATGATTTGAGCTGGCACATTTAAGAGGAGACCATTTAAAATGTCCGACACGAGGCAGGAACCTGCTGCAGTGAGAATTATCACGGAGGTGTTTTGGCAGTTTGACAAGTTTCGGAGACATTTTTATCACGGTGTGAAAAACTTCACAGGCTTGTAAAGTTGGAGGATGAGCATCTATCTTTTGGTTAAACGCAGCTGTGGAAGCCCGGTGACACACGTTATTAACGTTTCTCTTCACAAAGACTTACATAAATTCACGAAATGCCCCAAAAAAATAAAAAATAAAAAAAACCCCAAAAGCACTCATTCCTGCTTAACTTCCAGGGAAATAATTAATCCTCAGATAATCTGAGGAAACAGTTCAACACTAATAGGGTTTCATTTAACTTGTCGACTTAGAGAAACACAAATCTGAATCCTGCGGCGGCGGTGACCACAGAGCGGTGTCAGTCAGAATTACAGCCCTGCTGTTCACACGGCGGCAAGAGAGAGAGCGCAAACTCATTTCTGACGAAACTCCACATTTTCACTTCGAGATTCACATCGGAGCACATGAAGGTGTTTCTCTGGTGCAGCAGCAATCAGCACTTTGCTTCATTAGCGGGATGAAGGTCATCTGGAACATGGTTCAGCAGATTCTGTTCCGTAACAAGGTTCAGCAGCGAGAAGTGAGCAAATCCATGATGTAACAGTTCAGCTCTGTGATGACACGTGGCTCGTTCAATCATCCCATCCACTTGATTTAAAGGTGCAGTGTGTACGATTTGGGGACCTCTAGAGGTGAAGTCGGAGTGTTGTATCCATCACCTCACCCTCACCCTTCTGAACGTGCGGGAGAACCAGTGGTCGACTTCAGCCTGATACATACACTTTTACAACTGTAAAAACATGGCGGCCCCCCGTGGAGAGGACCCGCTCCTCATGTAAATGTACATTAATCGGCACATTGAAAGATGTTGGAGGAAAAACTAAAAGATTCGGGTGATTACGAACTCATGAAAATGTCAGGATGTAATTGTTTTGTGATCTTTTCAGAAGTGACAAAATTGCCCAAAAAAATCTTACACACTGCACCTTTAATTCAACTGAACGCGGATTCACTTTTAAATACAGGACAGGAAGCTGTAAGACTCCGTCATGGTGACGGAATCAGAATATAAGGATTCGTGCCCGATAGAATGTAAATGTCGTTAATTCGGGTGAAATACAGCGATCCCACCGGGAAGCGCGCCGCTGCCGCTGCCCCCTGCTGCTGCCCCCTGCTGCTCAGGCTGACCAAAAGAATTGAGACACCCAATCGAGTGGCGGTGCTCACCCAGCCGGACCTGCTCCACGTCAGATCATCAACGGCGAGAACGGCGAGGAGCCTGGGGCCTCAGACACACAGCTGCATGCGGGACCCGATCGATTGCACAGTTTCATTGGCACCAATAGAGAAACAAACACACCAGTGAAATGGGAGTCAACCTGAGGTGAGTCCACCCCCCCCCACGTCGAGGACTGGAAAATAAATAAATAAATAAATAAATAAATAAATAAATAAAAACCACAAGGAACTTATCAGCATTTCCAGGAAACATAGTGCCGACTCATGCCGTTATTCAGAGAAAACGATGAGTCCCAATAAGTTCCAACCAACGGAGGCGATTCTGTGCGAGAGCGAGATCGTCCGCTTTAATGCGGAGAATCTGGGACATAAATGTTTACTCATCTTTGTCATGAAGTGGTATCTTGGTTTTGAGGAGAATGCATTGATCCCTGAGGGGAAATATAGAGATATTATCTTATGGGAGGGAAAACAACGATCATACCAGGAACCCGGCGCAGCAGAAGCGCAACGCTTGCACGCGTCGTGTTGCCGAGCATCGCAGATTTCTTCTCCTGTGCTGCGCTGAAAGTGTAACTCAACGTTTTTGAACTCATTGACAAAAAAGGACGAATTGGGAAAGTTAAAGGTGCGGCGTGTACGGTTTTTGGTCATTTTTGTCACTTCTAAAAAATATTAAAAAACAATTACACGCCGACATGTTCATCCGTTTATACTCAACTAGATGTTTTATCTTTTCCTCACGACCCTTAAATGAGCCCGTTAATGTTTATTTACACGAGGTGCGGCTCCTCTCTACGCGGGCCGCCATGTTTTTACAGGAGTAAAAGTGGACGCACTAAACATCTCCTGAGTTTTAATGACAACTGAAGTCGAGCGCCGGTTCTCCTGCAGGTTCGGAAGGGTGAGGTGATGGGCACAACGTGCAACTACACCTGGTAGAGGTCACCAAATCGTACACACTGCACCTTTAAAGTGTGAGTAAAGGCTTTTTAGCTGATTGGGGAAAAACTGCAAAGGGACAAATTAGGCAATGGACAATGTTCAGGTCACTAAGGAGAAACGCCTGGCTGGATACAGAGCGACGGCGCACAGATCTTCCATATATGTATGAGTGTTGCTGAGCTCGGTGTGTCATTCTGTTTGTTTAGCAGCTGTCACACTTTGTCACAGTTTGGGTCGGTAACTAAATCCACGGAGACTCGGCTCTCCTCTGAACGCCGTCTGACAGAAGTGACGGATCTCTTCACAATAAACAGCCGCCGCGCGCCGCCTGCGCGCCACTGGACTCGGGCTAATCCGGAATAATGCGCCGTCCAGCTCTCGGGGGTCAGCGGAGAGGGGACACGTCCACAACCTCGTCTCCGGAGGGAAAGCGACTCCCCTGCAGCCACGGAGCCGCAGTCCCTCTCTCGCCGGAAAACCCCGTTTCCTCCCCACCGACGGCCTGGCTCCACGCCGGCAGGACGGCGTCAAAATAAATGCAACAGCAGCAATAATTTGGCCACACTCAGAGAGCGGCTCCCATTGTAGGACCTGAGGGTCCGGAGTTTAATGAAAGGAGAGGGAGACGCCACAAACTGTTTATCGGAATCTGACAAATTCCCCCGTGTCGTCATTGGAGGGTTTTCGGTGACTGTGATTACAGTAATACTCGGATATGTAACTTTGATTTATGGCGCTGGGACCTGGACGAGTCCCACAGTCACAGAACCATCCCAGGTACAAACCTTCCTCTGCTGCGGAAAGTTGTGAAACTGCTGGAGAAGCCAATTTTGTAATTGAGTTCATTAGCCTGCAAGTTGCCGTCACCGGGAAAATAGTGACTTTTTCTTACGTAGGTGAGAGAAATAAATGTTTAATTGAATGAGCTCAATTTAGATTCCCCCCCCCCCCCCCCCCCCCCCCCCCCCCCCAGCCCTAAAAATAAAGAAAAGGACTTAGAATGTTATTAGTATTAGAAAGAACAGTTCTGGCACTGTACTGGAGATGTCAATGTGTTGCTGATGGAGATATTAAAACCACCCTGCAATTCCCCTTTTTTGCCACTAGGGTGAGTCGTCAGCCTCTAGGAGCTTTAGGAGTTTCACGCTCTTCTCAGCCTCGGTTGCGAGAGGTACCAAGTTTATTTACATCCCTTCCTGTGCCCGTTTCAAAGTAAAGCTCGCAAATGAATCTATTCATTTGTTATAATGAGACTCTTATTTTCATTTGTTTGGACTTTTCCACAAAATGTGAGACGGTGACTTGTCTCAGCGCCTTAAAGTGAATCTGGACAAAACAACTGGAGGAATATCCATCCACACTAACACACTGGAAGAGAGTTAATTAACCAAGAAATCAATCAACCTACTGACATAATGAAAATCATTGGATGCATCTGGTCATTCGACTAATGATGTTTGTCTGCGAAGAGATAAATAAAACTGTTGTTACACCAGAGGAACATGTGGATGTGGAGCTGAAAATAACGATTATTGATTCATCCGTCACTTATTTTCTTGATTAATCTCCATTCATTGATTGTTCAGTGAAATGTCCAAACTTTTCTCAAGGTTAAGGTTCTTGATTTTAACCCTTTGAAACTGGCGTAAAACACGCGATGCTAGTTTACGGTCAAATTTCCTGAACGCAAAACTTAAGGACAATTTTTGATTTATTTTTGTTATATTTCCAAAAATGTCAGAATATTCATTTTTGAGAATCAGAATATTTATGCGTAGGATGTTGTATTGTAAATATGTAAATACTAAGTGTTTGTCCATCGGTCTGAAGAGTCTCTGCAACCCGATTGGTCGAGCCCCTGGTGTCATGCCAGTGCTGTAACTATGTCTCTGTCAGTATGACCACCCTCAGCTCCATGAAGTATAATGTATTACTTAGCCATTTGCCCAGAGGGGAAGATTCATGATGTTTTGTAATGGTCAGCTCCATCAAGCCCCCTACCCCCCCCCCCCGCCCCACCCCCCTTCCCCCAACTGTCCACTCCACAGTCCCCACCAGGCAGAACCACTTAATGTCCTTTCATGTTGCCTCTCGTCCTCCTGTGTTTTTCCCTCTTTGTCGTCTTTGTCGCAGGATGAATAGGACGCTCGCCGCCCATGGGTTCGTTGCCCTTAATGGGCTCCTCTGCCTCTCTACCTCCCAGTGACGAGCTATTTGAATTTCATGACTGGTGTTGTTTTGCCGTAGCTGCGTCGCAGGGACGAGGAGACGCAGCTCAAACTTCTCCGCAAAGTCTCTCCATAATTCATCACCACACACACACACGCGCACACACACACACACACACACACACACACACACACACACACACACACACACACACACACACACACACACACACACACACACACACACACACACACCTTGGATTATCTTCTATTGCTGATGTGATAAACAAAGCATATGCACAGAGACGAGCTTCGCAGAGAGGGAGCAGATATCCGACAGACACCTTTTACAACAAGACAGATAATACTTCATTACCACATCCTCCTCCTCCTCCTTTTTCTCCTCCTCCTCCTCTTTCTCCTCCTCCTCTTCCTCCTCCTCCTCCTCCTCTTTCTCCTCCTCCTCCTCCTCTTTCTCCTCCTCCTCCTCGCACACACACACACACACACACACACACACACACACACACACTGTGCGCACACCTGCAGGG
>JAFBJT010108798.1:27388-33193 GCA_016785325.1 Chascanopsetta lugubris
ATACACACACACACACACACACACACACACACACCATATTTTCTGGACTACAAGACACACCTGAGTATAAGTAGCACCAGTCCAAAAAAAAAATCATGAAGAGGAAAAAACATATGGTCGCACTGGACTATAAGTCGCATTTATTAGGCAAGTTATTCAACTACACAATAGCAACCAGAACGAAAGGCTTGAATAGTTGTCCGGTATGTTAATGTAACACATTAACAGTTATTCAGCTACACAATACCATAAAGAACACACTGGAAAGCTGCAGTGTCACTGGCCACGACACTGATACCCCCACGGTCCCAGCTCGTCATTGTCAATGAGAACTGGTTCTCATCTGACCTACCTGGTTGAATAAATATTTTTTTAATATAAGGGGTTAAGGAACTCATGTTAACGAGTGTCCTCTCTAAGAAAGAAGTACAAGGATGTGTGTGTGTGTGTGTGATGTCAAATACGCTTTTGTGTCTAAGATGGGAGGGGGACAGAAGAGGAGAAAAGACAGATGGACACAATTTTCAAGAAAAGAAAACAGAAAGAAAGAGAGAGGAAGGAAGGAAGGAAGGAATCAGTCTCATTTTGTTGCTGATGGTTGCTCATGTGATGGATCTGCACCAGTGACCTGGTTCACAAGCTTGTTTTGGCTGTGAATCACTTTGAGAGCCACCCCAGACACCCTCTAAATGTTTATTTCTCCCATGTTGTTCCTCTCTGCCTTGTTATGATCACTATGTGTATTCCTCTCAGCTCCAGTCATAACACAGACACGCCCACAGAGAACCCAACCCCCCCCCACCCCCCACCCCTCCATCTATCTGAAGATAGAGGGAGATAGCCGGGGTGGGGTGTTTCGGCCCCGCCCTGCAGAGGGCTCCACTTCCTGGCCGACAACCAGACTCTGTCGGTCACGATCTGTCCTGCTGCAATTGGCCGGCGAGCCTGAAATAGCCAGTGCTGCAGTAAAGCCCCGAGTGGCTCTGCATGTATAGGGAACTACTATAATTAAAGCAGCCCTATGTGTCTGCAACTTGAAACATCTGTCTGGGCTCCCGCAGCCACGGGCCGCGGTGATTACACATCCAGGCCGGGGCCTTCTCCCGTTATTGCAGGCTGTGCCGGGCGTTTGGCTGGAGAGGCGGTTATAATGAAAGCTGTGATACAGGGGGAGGGCTGGGACGGAGTTCAGCTCTGATGCATGCGGGAGGAATGAGTGTGGAAACCTCAGCTGCGGCGAGGATCCTGCTTTCTGTCCGAGGGGAGGATGTTTTGAATGAGGCGCGTGAACCCGCTCACCCTTTTGTCGATGTCGTTGTGCTGCAGCTGGACAAAGCGGGCGCTGATGGCGGCGATGTAGCTCTGCTGATTGGAGAAGGCCACACGGCCGGCGCCCTTGGGGTACTTGAGCTCCGGGTCGGTGTCGATGCCGGCGTAGCAGACGCCACCGTACAGACGGTCCATGATCATGGCCAGCTCCACTGGGGAGAGGAGGACAGAGGATTACTGTTGGTGTTTGTTGTCGCACTGGAAACCAGAGGGGAGCGGTTTAACGTTAAAGGTGCGGTGTATACGATTTGGTGACATCTAGTGGTGAAGCTGTGTGTTGTATCCATCACCTCACCTTCACCGTCTGAGCATGCGGGAGAAGATGTGGTCGACTTCAGTCATCATTAAAACTCAAAAGATGGTTTGCACGTCCACATTGGGCCACTGTAAAAACATGGCCGCCCCCGTAGAGAGGACCCACTACATTGAGGTGATGACGCACTCAGGAAAATCTCAGTATTTAATTGTTTTGTGACAAAAATGACAGAAATCTTACACACTGCACCTTTTAAATGAGCCCGTTAATGTTTATTTACATTTTTATACAGTCGCCCAGAGTGGACGCACAAAACGTCTTCTGAGATGTAACGACAACTGAGGTCGACCATAGCTTCTCCTTGCGCGCGGGAGGGTGAGGGTGCGGTGACGGACACAACGTGAAACCTCATCACTCGGCCTCACACACTGCACCTTTTATTGATTGACGCGCTTATTAATTGATGCAAAATTGACCCTGTTGCACTATTCATCAGAGCAACAGTGTCAGTGTGCGGGTATAATTAGTCGGGGGGTCACATTGGAGACGGGCCCTCCAACGGAGAGACTCAGCCTTCCATTACGCCATGAATTCTTAACATGACGACCAGTTGGCTCGCGTCCTGGAAACCCAAGGAGACGATTGCTCTCTCAGGGAGAACTTTTCATTACAGCCTCCTCCGTCCGTGCTCCGCGCCAGTCAGCGCTGTGAATCCAATTTAGAGGCTTTAGTGGGAGTCAAAATGAAAACATGCTCATCTGTTACCTGCACGCAGGGGCCGCGGCACCCCACCCACAAAGATGGTCTTGCGGGGGTCCAGGGGCTGAGAGCCGTCCATGACAAAGTCACTGTCGCTCAGGTTCCAGGGGCGGATCTGGACCTGGATATGGAAGAAGAGAGGGATGGCAATTTTATGAAACTGCCCCTTTAAATTCTAGGATTGGTTGAGTACAGGCCACAGTCAGATGCTAACAAGTATAAATTCAGAGGTTTTGAAGTGGAGCAGAAGGTCCAAATGTCCATGATGTGTCTAATAGTGGAGTGGGCTTGCACTTAAAAGGTGTAGTGCGCAGGATTTCCCCCAAAATAGAATATAGACTCAAACACCATCCATCTCTCTCCATCGCCTTTAATCCGACATACTACACCTTTCAACTTCAACTTAGTATTCGCTTTGTTTACAATTCAAGAAACACTTGAAGTTTGAAATGAGGGGGTCTGGGGTCATGTGTTTCCTAGAGGTGAGGTTGAGTGAGGTGCAGGGCGTTGATGGTGTGTTAATGGATGTCATATATTTAATGTAATATCTTTTGAGAGGATGGTAAAATCAGAAAAGTGCAACAGACACCAATCAATTTATAATTTATTTTACAAAAATACTTCATTTGACGTTTTTATTGCACTTGTATAAATGAGATATTTGTTTGGTTTTTCAATCAGGGAGAAAAAATAGTGAAATAGAAAATTAGACAGTCTAGTGCGTAAGAATTGGATGACGTTTTCCATTTTTATTGACAGATAATATAAAACATATGTATGAAGAGTATATGGGTGGTCGTATGTGGGCCTTTATATTTACACCAGGACAAGGTCCCTTGTGAGAAGCCCATGTTTTTACAGAAGCCCAGAATGGACTAAACACCTTCTGAGTTTACAACTTATGAGACATGCAACTCCTCCACTAGATGTCATTAAATCCTAACGACATGTATCCTAGCATTAGCCTGCCTCGGCTTCGTGTTGTACACCTCTCACCGGTTTGTCTTTAATAGTGGGACTGGACACACACAGGTAGAGTTTCCCATCCTCCTCGATGCAGGCGTCGATCAGGGCCTGGACAGAAGTCTCCTCCTGGAACAGCAGGAAGGCGTAGCCTGGAGGGACACAGCAGATTATATATATATATATATATATATATAAATGTCATATTCATAGTCACGACCTTGTGACTGTGAGACTTTGAAGTCTGTCCTTCACAGCGTTGCACAGTCACAACACCGTGACCGAGCCTCATCCCTTGTCTGTTCCAGAATGCAGACTTTGAGACAGACTCATCCTCGTGGCCCGGTCCTTTGTCCTGGTTTTAGAAAGTCTGCCTCCGCCTTTCTGTCTGCACCACCTCGGATTAAATGACCCAGAATGCCCCCCGCTCCTGAAGAGACCATGCAAAATTGATCAGGCTGACTCTCGGCACATCTTTCCAGAACACTGTGTCACATAACACACGCACACACACACACACAAGCTATGCATTATATGTTTATCTTTGGCTCATAGAGCAGTGACCTAATCAGAGCTGAGGTCGACTCTGTCGTTACGTCCGTCACTGCACCATGTGATGAAACGCTGATCAGAATGAGTCCAAAGGAACCTTTACACGGCCCCAGGGATGAAAGGGAATTAAAGTGCACAACTCTGAAAGAATAATATTGATGGGTGAACATCGCCACCTGTGAATGGGCAGTAAATCATTAGCGTATTACTCTGATTATGTTCACAGGAGCCCGGCGCCACCA
The DNA here is from genome assembly GCA_016785325.1 of Chascanopsetta lugubris. Lineage (NCBI taxonomy): Eukaryota > Metazoa > Chordata > Actinopteri > Pleuronectiformes > Bothidae > Chascanopsetta > Chascanopsetta lugubris. The sequence continues at coordinate 31,490 of JAFBJT010108798.1, forward strand.
CCTGTGGCCCCCATGAGTCAGGGGAATATGAGCTGCTGTCTGAGTAGGTGGGACTGGTGGATATGCACAAGTGCACATGTGCACATGATCACACACACACACAGACACACACACACACGCACACACACTGCAGCTTCTAATCACTCCATTTGCCACCTCCCTTAGGAACACAACAAAAGCCATGTGTTCCCGTGTCTCTTGAGAGGAGCCCACTTTTAGAAACAGTCTCTCAAACACACGCGCACGCATGCACACACACACACACACACACACACACACACACACACGCACACATATTGCAACAAATGCTGGAGTGAAAATGCCAAAGAGGATTGTTCAACTGTCATGTTTCACTTCTGACATTCCCGTGTGCAGCTGAGTAAAAGGGAAAGGAAGAGGAGGAAGAAAAAAAACCCTGAGTCAGCAGATCCAGTCAACTGTGGTATGTGAATGTCTGGGTGTGTGTATCTGGGTGAGGAAGGGTGGCAGAGTGTGTATATGCCACTGTACAGTGAACGAGTGAGAGAGGGAGGGAGGGAGGGAGGGAGGGTGGAGGTGGGGAACAAAGGCAGTGGCAGACAAAAGGCAGTAATCATCAAAGGGGTGGAAAGAAGGCAGGTGGGGTACGTGACGGCGCGTCATGAGGTTGACGCAGCTGCTTAGAAGGCGGGACTAGCCTACATTTTCAGCCAATCAGGAAACTCAGGAAAAACGTTTGGACACCCCTGGTTTAGAGGAACAAAATCCACACACTCGTGAACCAAATTGCCTGCATGTGGATATCACGCAGTGCTGGAGCGGACTCTGGGCCGTCCCTGAGGGGACCAAACAATTACATTCCGCCCATTTGAATTCGATAATACCAAAAGTTCCACCCCTCTCTATGCACATTTCAAAATGAGGAAGCTTGTGATTATGTTATGGCCTCAAAATAAGCGAATCATTTATGCCGAAAATAATAAGAGGAAGAAGAGACGAAGCACTTGCACCTCTCGGTGCTCGGTCCCTCATAAACATGGCGGCTCTGATCAGTGTATTCGGCTCAATAGCAGCAATTGAGCAAACACAGCGTGAGCGTGTCTCGTGTTACACGGCGTAACCGAAGACGCATTGAAGACTAATTGAAAGGTTTAAATCGCTTCCTATATTGAGCCATGTGGAGTCAGGTGACAGGATAATGACCTCTGAGGGACTGGATTATTTCTTTGAACAACAACAACCTGCACAAATGCATGATAGGAAAAAAACCGCAGGGGGCAAAAGGAATAACAATCAGCTGTTTTGAGTCGCTGACTAATCTGCGTCCTTTTGTACAAAGCGGTGGAAATGGAGCCTCGTCATCACCCGACAGAAGACCCCTGACTCCATGTTGCTGAGTTACATAAAGAGGGTTTGTCATTGGGAGGAATCATGTGGTTTAGTGCTGACAACCCGCCGCCCCCCCCCCCCCCCCCCCCCCCCCCCCCCCCCCCCCCCCCCCCCCCCACACACACACACACACACACTAAGAGAATAACACAACTGGAGTCTTACATGCACACAAAAACAAACAGCATGAAGAGGCCGAGCTCGCCAGCAGCTCGTACAGTCTGAGGGAGAGAACAACGTGTTCCATGACCCAGGGCAGAGGAGAGAGAGAGAGAGAGAGAGAGAGAGAGAGAGAGAGAGAGAGAGAGAGAGAGAGAGAGAGAGAGAGAGAGAGAG